>JASCZW010005862.1:0-130436 GCA_034211315.2 Aedes japonicus
AGGTTTCACCTGATGGCTCCCAGTTCGGTCATTTCTATCGATCAGAGCCAAGCAGGGCAGAAAAAGGGTAGTAAAACTATTTGTGTGTCATTATGTGGTCTTTACTGTAGAATGTCTTTTTCAGAGTAATCGAAAGTTGCGCTGTTGAGGATGGAAGACTCTGCTCCGGTGTGTCGGCGAGGAATTTTTATTAACATGACTCCGCATAACATAAACGGAACGAACGAAGATCACTCAGCATAAGTTGATGGGTAACAGTGAAGCTTTTTTATTCTGACAATCGCGTTTTCTGGGTTTGGACAGAAGGATAGAGAGGTGAAACTCATCAGCTTTGTTCTGTTGTGCTCATTAGTTACATCCAAACTTAAATCATCAATATTTATTCCTTTTATTGACATCCAAAAATTGCATCAAACAAACTACGATACTAATTTTTTTAACGCAGGATACGCGAATCCCCTCATCTTAAAAATTGAAATGAAACTCAACCGCTTGGCTTTATTTTTCATCTTGAAGCATTGTAGCCCGCCGTGAAGATTCTCAATTTTCTCATGAAATCGTCGGTATAATTTGCTTTCTTCTCAGTTTCGAAGAGTTTCCGCTTAACTAGGCCAGTACTTCTCTATTGGGCGAAGTTCTTGACAGTTTGGTGGATTGGCTGTTTTGGCGTATTTGACCTCTTCTACCTTTTGTCCATTCCAGGACGGACTTCGCGTAGTGCCAAATCAGTCGAAAACAAAGCTGGAGAGCCGAGTCGAGAACCGAGTCATAAACAGTAGCAATCGCTTTTGCCAGACATTCTTTCTGGTACACATTCTTTTGTTGGTAGTACCAGTATAGACGAAACTTTGAATTTTCGACCACAAATACATATGGCCTGCCTAATCAAATACTTCTTCGAGAATTTGGATAGCATTTTCCGTAAATGCTCCAGCAACGGCATTCCTTTGCATTGCACCCGGAAGCTGTTTAAATTCTTCAAGTACGTATGCTTCGTCGTCCATTATGATACGAGAGAATGTTTGCAAAAAGTGGTGTAAAGCTCCTTAGCACGAATTTTAAAACTTGAAATTTGCTTGTAGTCATGGTTGTGCACCTATTTTTATATTGTACACCTTCAAGCCTAGCCTCTGCTTAACTTTTTGTATGTATGATTTTTATAGGTATGAAGGGTCCTTCCTAAGCTCAGTCGGTAAAGGCGCAGCTACAAAGCAACACCATGCTGAAGATGGCTGGGTTCCATTCCCGGTCAGGACTACGAATTTTTCGTTAAGGATAATTTCTCGACTCCTTGGGCATAGGGTATGATTGTACTTACCACAAATCTTACTAATGCATGAATGGTACTTGACATTGAAAGCTCTCAGTTAATAACTGTGGAAGTGCATTTAGAACACTAAGTAGAGAGCAAGCAATAAGCGAATTGTAAAAGCAATAGGCATGAAATGCTAAAGATCAAAGAAGACGTATGATTTTCACTTCTCAACTTTGTGAGCAACATTTTGCACAGAATGATTAGGTTTTTTCTCAATAATTCTCAATAAAAAAGTATCCGAAAGTTAACGTAGAGAGGCTTTACTGTGAACATTTCCTGTACTGCTTCTCGACCCAAGGTACCTGGTATCATCATTCATGATTAGACCGCTGGCGCTGCCTTTGTTACCTGTGCTGTATAGGATATGTTTGAGCGCTATGAAATATGCAATTGGTCTCTAAACAGAGGAACTACATGTTATTTGACATGTTGGCTACTACACGAAAAAGATTCTTCAGCGAATGAATCATCAGGTGAATAGATGTTCCACTCTTCACTAGAGAGTTCATCTGGGCAATAAGTGGTTCCATAATTGTTAGAACTTTCACTTCGGATTCTATGAATACATTTTTATAATCAGATCATTAATATGATCAGGTGTGTCAAGTAAAAAGTATCGTAGTTTTCGATACGATTTCACTTTCGTCTATTGATAACATTTTTCAAAGTTTTTTCCACTTATCCGTCCACACTGGTTTTTGTTACTGCTGAACTAAAAATAATTTTTCAATGCTTTTGTAAACAAGTTCTAAGGATTATATGATAGCCTTATACTAGCAATCAAAACAGCTATAAAGCATGTATGCTGTGAACATGATACATACTTTTATGCATTATAACTGCCTTATATGCGCATTAGACGCGGCTGGCTAGCTCAGTGGCTACCCGCTCTGTTTACTGAGCAGATGGTCGGGAGTTCAATTCCAGGCCCGTCTCTTTTCTTGACATTTGTCACTTGCCTCTTTCTATCACCACTAGCTTTTAATAAAAAGGGCACTGCACTTTCTTTCATTGATTGCTCCATTTACCACAGTGCATGCATGATCTAAAAATAACCAGCCTTCCCTTGTCAATTGTGTGGAGACGCAGTGGTAATCAAAACAGTCTCTAGTAACAATGATTGTTAAACTTATCATCCAGACCGTGAGGACATGGCCAGCGCCAGTGCTGATCTATAAAGTGAATGAATTAGTGAACTTTTATACATTGAAGGTGTAAAGCTACTCCCAAGCACCATCTATGTGATTGCCTGTGCAATTACACTAGTTCTGTTCAGTAATGGAGTAGCAACTACGAAACGCACGGTCTTTGAAAAAAAACAGCCTTATATGCACATATAATGGCGATCGGTTACTTTAAGTGAGAATTTGAATGCATTTGTGATGTCAATATGAAGCTTGCATGCATAACATATGCTTATATTGAACTTTTAAGCAATATAATTGCTGCGGTAGTTCTAATATCGGCCTATAGCTCAATACTTATGGTTACTTGTGTTATTCATTTTTGAAGTGCTGCTCAATGTTGTACAATTGTTTAGCACTTTTCAAAGTGGCACCACTGTCTGAAACCATTTTTAAATCTACGATGGTGACCTCTGGTAGTAGAAAAACTGGAGATTACTGTCAAAAAACCCTGCAAAACTGATGTTGTTGGATCTTTAATAGTGGATAAAAGTGGAAAATACATGTCTGACGCCAATTTGGAATTCAATATGGCGACTAATGTTGCGCATGCGGTGAGGCATACTGTCAAATACCCTGCAATATCGATATTTTTAGATCGAAAATGGCGTAAAATTGCTGAAAATCGATGTATGCTGGAAACCAAGATGGCTTCTGATTCCAGAAAAATGGGAATTCTTTCATATGGAGATGATACTGGTACATCCATATTAATATGGATATATTTAAATCGGAAACGGTGTAGAATCGAAGTCTAACGTCGTTTTGGAATCCAAGATGGTGGCTTCTGAAATTTGAAAAATAAGAAATACTGTCAAATGAAACCCGGATGGATATTTTTGGAACGCAGACGGCATATTGATGTTGCAAATCGATGACCTAATCCATTTATCAATCCAAAATGGTGGTTTCAGTTTTGTAACTAGTGGTAAATACTGTCAAAAAGCCCGCAATATAGACACGTTTGGAACGGAAATCGGCGAACAGGGGCTGAAAATTGATTTATGATGCAATTTTGGAATCCAAAATCCATGATCCAAGAGAATTCCCATTTGACTGCCATCGCAGACAACGATTTGGCTTTATATACGTCAAGTATTTACAAAAAATGCAAATTTATTCTTGTAAACTTGCGTTGGGCTTAGTTACCCAAGTAAAAACAGTATATACCAAGATAAAACAATGGCTATTGTATGATGAAGCATAACGGTTTGCGGACCCGTTGTTTGTAGAGAGGTCTGTTAGTGTAAATCGCACTTTATTTTTAAATTACCCTAGACACAGCATTTTAACACCGGAGACGAAACAATGTGTAGTTTTTCGAATCCTTTTACAAAGCATGAGATCAATCGAAACAATATTTATTTGAAACCCAATCCCAATCCAACGGTTTTCCTCGTCCTTCCACATAAATTTCAGGGAATTGCGGGTTGCTTGAAAGCACTTGTTATAATACAGTGAGTCTCACAATAGGGGTCACCTTTTTTCAGTCTTGGTTTATTTCAGCTGGGTTATTTTAACAGCGGAATTGATTATACCCGTTTTGAATGTAGTTTTTGGCAGTTTATTACTGAAGATAAATAAGCCATTCCGTTTGTTTGTATTTATCAGCTACCATGGAAGCGTTACGGTAGCATGTTTTAAAATTTCATTTGCAAAAGCTTAGACCGTGTCAGATATTCAATAGCCTTAAGCGGAGTGAGTAAGCGTTTAGTTTTTCGTACCTTCAAACGGTTCAAGGAAACTGAAAATTTCCATATTCAACACAAAGGAGGTGCCAGACGAACTGTCAGAACGAAGAAAAAGATCAAATGTGTGAGGGAGCGAATAAAACATAATCCGGCCGTTTGAGCAAACAATTTCAAATGTCGGGTTGACGGATTGAAACCAGGGTCCAGAGGAGCAGATATCTTTTGATTCATCACGGTGCCAGCGAGATTTTATTTAAAAAGCTCTTCCTCCTGCCGGATAGTCATAATCAACAAAATGACCGTGTTTATGACAAGAGCCTTGCCAATATTCCAAGTGATAAACTAGCTGTAGAACGCTATCAAAATGTATCGAAAATCATGGTAAGGGGCGCACGTTAGGTTCTCATAAAACCTAACGTAAAAATCAACACTGAATTGGCTCATTGAAGCAGGTTTTGAAGAACCATATACTTCCTCATGCTTCAACGCGGTATGGGAATACACCATATTTTTTCCAACACTACTCAACTCCAGCTCACAAGCAAAGAATGGCCTGCATCTTCACCGGATCTCAACCCATTGGACTACTTTGTTTTGGGTTATATGCTTCAACATATAGGTCCTACGAAAGAGCTTACTTTAGATCGATTTAAGAAACACTTGGTTGATATTTGAGACCAAATTCCTCAGGAAATCGTGCGTGCCAGCTGCGATGGGGTTACAAAGCGTTTGCGCAAAGTTATCAAGGAAAAGGGTGAGAGATTTGTTTTGAATTAATAAGGTTTATTTCTATATCATGTATCTTTCAAAAGAAAAATAAATGCTACGATTTAGTTGATTTGTTTTGCTGTTTTCCCGTTTTGCTTAAGTGACACCTATTGAGAGACACCCTGTACATAAAACACAAAAAAAACATTTACCAAAAGTGACAGCACAAACCAAAACGTGTGCGAGTGTATGCGAGAGATATTTGCTTCATTGCTGTTTCGCTGAGTGCGTCGACAATCGAAGTAACTCTTGGGCTTTTATTCCAATCATTTCAACTTGTTAAAGTGGCTGAATGGATTTACAATCGAGAACCACGACGCAGGTTGCATCGGTTCGAATCTCCGTTGCGTATTGTGATCGTTTTTTTTGTGAATCTCATCTCTTACTCAACACTAATACACTGCACAACCTCACTCACACATTGAATTTTTCAAAGCGAATTTATGTGTTGCTTTTTGCCCACGACCAATGTTGCATTTTTTCTCCATTACGAGAAATGAAACAAATTCATGCAAAATTGCATTACAATCTTGCTTTTTATTTTGAGTGTCTTCTAAATCAATTATTTAGCTGTACTAAATTCATTCCGTATCAAGGCATGAAAAATTATCTGCTATTGTTTCCGAAGAGAAAAAGAGTCAAATTGATCTGCTTTTACAATAGAGTCTATTACCTACATGTGTTTGCACTCCCTGATTATAGATCTGGGTTCAAAACGTACAATCTTGGAAACTCAATTATCTATAAATCGTTCTATTCAAATAATATTTTACATCTATTTAACATCTACATCGTCTTGCAATATAACATCAACTCTATATGTGTCACAATAAGATTACAGACCAAATTTAATTTGACTTTTTTAATTTTCCACGCAACAGGTTATTAAATCAACAAGGCCGCTCCATTTATGTGCATGCTCTAGGTCATAAATTAACACGATTTTTTCTAAGTGTGTTGATATTAAACGAGGGAAATTTAATTAATTTTTAAAATAACTAAATTACTCAATTTTCATGCTTCACCGACAGTGAAAGAATTTCGTCTATATTTAATGTTCTTAACTTCGTGACAGAACAAATAAGAAAAAAAATCCTTTCGTTGTCCTTAAACAACAAGGTACAGCCCAATTGGGTAGTTTGAAATGATGACTTAGGACTGTGCTACTAAATGTAATGTTCGTTGAATTAATATCTGGGTTTTGAAGACAAAGCTGAACATTCATGAATTTTTCTAGTATGAAGACAAAATGAACAATGTCCTCTATTGAACTCGATGAGTTGAAATATTTCCGATCGATTCGAGCAAAAATTATTGAAAATCTTTTAAGAAACGACTGAGATATCAACGCTCAAAACCTGACCACTTTTCGTGACGGTCGCAATTCGATTTGTTTAAATTGTGCTCTAGTGACAGTTACCTATTTAAACATCGTTAGATTGCGCGGTTACGGTCACGGGGTAAGTCACTCTGACACATTGTGTTTGTGTTTCTGTGTGTCGGAAAGTGTTTCTGTGTTTTAACGTATCTATCAAAACTACAATCGAAAATTTATGCTTATTGGCAACCATGGACCATTTTGACATTTAATCCACACATAAGGTCTGTATCCACATTAATCCGGACACCTTCAAATCATTGTAACTTTTGAAATATTGCACGTACGAATGAAAACTTTCACTGTGGTATAGCTGAGAGTCTATGATGAAAAAGAATATGATTGATGTTTACATTTCATGTTTAGTATTCAAGATGGCGACGAAAGAAAAACAAGTGCGCGAGCGAATTTTGAACGGGCGTACGGCAGGAAACCGAGAAGTGACAAAAACATTGGACGCGCTGATCCTGTCATGGACCGAAAAGTGAAAAGGATATTAACGAAAAACCCAAATCTCTCCATTCGAACGGTGGCTCGTAAAATAGGGATGTAGCCAGGTTTTGTCCAAAAATCAAAACAACTTTTGGGACTTACGTCGTATAAAAAAAACAGTTCCAAACCGCAACGACAAACAGAACTTGGCAGCAAAATCACGGGCTCGACGTTTGTACTGCGAATATTTGACGAAGTTTTCATGCGTTGTTATGGACGATGAATCTTATGTCCTGGAGGATATCAAGCAGCTTCCAGAGCTGGCTTTTCATTCTGCTATGGCCAGAAATGCTACAGCTGAGCATTTCAGAACGAAGAAAGGCATCGAAATTTCCCAAAAATACCTTGTGTGGCAAGCAATTTGCACGTGTGGCAAAACTAAATAAATTTTTCGTCACTACAGGCACAATCAACAAGGAGATTTATCAGAAAAAGTGTCTGAAGAAGCGATTACTGCCCTTCATCAAAAGTCACAAAGAAAAACCTTTGTTCTGGCCCGATTTGGCATCATGCCACTATGCTTAAACTGTGATGGAGTGGAACCAAGCAAATCAAGTGAACATTGTACCAAAAACCTCAAACCCGCCAAATTGTCCAGAGCTACGACCAATCGGGAGATATTGGACTCTGATGGAGCGGAAGCTTTCTGGAAAGAAGCAAGGAATGAAAGACATTAAACGCTTCCAACAAATTTGGACAAAGACGGCTTCTAAGATGCCTGAAGAGTCTATACTAACCCTAATGGACGGAGTTAAGCGCAAAGTTCGAAAATTTTATGCAAATACCGAATAATTATGTTTTGTCTTCACGAATTGTTAAAACACATCCCATGAATCTGAAATAAACAACTACGATGAAAATATAATGCGATATTTATGTTTTATTCATGTTTTGAGGTGTCCGGATTATTGCGGACCTTAATTAGTTTCAATCATATCATTTCCAAGATCAACAAAATCCCTCTTCAAGTAACCGAGCACGCCTCTGTTCGAAGTCATTCACCGCGTCTATGTGACCGCATAAAAAACTGAAAACCAGTAACTGTAACACCCTCCCAACAAGGATAAACCCGAGCCAAGAGTATTGCCCCAACGAGACGACGACGAACGTGAGACGCTGGTCCAACGATCCAAAATTGTAACTCCACACACACACACGTGACACACCGCAGAAGCATCTAGCCCGACGCTGCTGATTAAGGAGCGCGTTCAGCTTCTTTTTATGGGACTGAGCTGGTTTCTGCGATGGCAATGTACCTTGACTCTTGAAATTGAAAACAACGCATCCCAATGCGAATGGACTCAATGCGCAAAAACAATCGGACGATAGAACAAGTCATTACGATTCCGAAACACCAACAGTTTCCTGCTCCAATTGGCATAATTGCATCCGATCGATTGCAGTGCAAAATCAATGAATCGTGAAGCTTCCGCATTGAGGCCTCTCACTCTTTCTTCCCCCATGAAACATGAAAGCAAATCGACGCACTTACCCAGTCCAACCCAGAGTGCTGCAAATGTGACAAAATTAGAATCCATACGTAACGACTCACCTGTGCTGCTGGAGGAGCCTGTGACCCGGGCGCCCGTTGGACGCCATGTAGAACACAGCGTTCTAACGACCCATGGGAGCAAAATGAGCACAAACAAAAATTATAATGAACTTGACTGATGGAAAAGAGCTGTTGAACCGGTAAACAGAATTAACGAAGCATGCATAACCAAAACGTAAATGTTGCTGCTGCTGCTGCTTTTATCATGTGGGTGGCTCCACCCGGGGATGAGATGAGACTGGGAAGGTCGCGCTCAGCGCATGTTGGGTTGGCCATCGTCGTCATTGTGGAACATCGACGAGTCTGAATGAATGTCGTGCGACCGTTGGGTGGATCGATGGATGTGGCTTCTCGCTGTCTCTCTCCCTGATGGCTCTATACCGCATTGGGGTTTGCCGCTTTTGACTGACTCACACCCGGCTGACATGATAGGTTCCCGGTCGCGGTCTGGATGGTTGACTTCAGCCTGCAGTAGTAGTCTAGTTAGTCAACTCAGATGGTCAGATGGCAAGTGAGAGTTCGCCGGAATTTGACTCGGACTGTTTAAAGGGCGATGATTGATAGTAATAAGTGATAATTGTGTTTTCGGTAAGTGAAAGGAGATGCTTTTTTGGTTATACAGAAACCAGAAACCGGCTGGAAAAACGGCTTCGCTAAAAAACGCAGTCACTAATGGGTCGTAAATCATCTCTTATAACACCTCGAAACAGCTGCATCACCGTCGTTGATGACAATAACTCCTCAGTCCATTTGGATTTCCTGTTTTCCTAGCACTGACCACGGACAGTCACCAACCTCGGCACTTCTACGAGTTCCTCTTGATTAATCCAAGTTGACCTTGGAAGCTCCGCAATGACTGGTCGAGGCGTGAGAAATGCTTCGCAAACCAGAAGCACTGCAGTAATTCACCGCGGCCAATTATCAGAAAGACATTACGCAGCCGTGGCCGCAACGCGTGCGGCCATTGCGAGTTTCTTTGGACTCCGGAACGGTTAGTTTCGTTGCACCGGGGGTTAACCGAGCATTCTGAACAAAACCAGCATTGAGAAAGCGAAACCCAAGCATATGCATAAACCTAGCTCGGATTGCGCCTACTTTTCCACCACGCATGGCTGTGTCACCTCTTCAACGAGACAGAATAACGGGCGAAGCGAACCGGACTGGTAAACTATACACGCATTACATAACAATTAGCGGTCCGAGTGCTGCCACACTCGGTGGCAACAATCTTGCCGTCTGGCCACCGTACGAGTTCTATTGAGAGTCGAGCCGAGAGCAGTTCTGTGGTTTCTCACGACTTGGACCGACTGACCGAATGCCATGCCCCAGGGCGCGGTAAAATGCTTAGGATTTCTTTGGCGGGCACTCGAGAGAAGTGGTGCGGGTACTAACTCCGATTCGTGTCTACATGATAGCGGCTCGGTCCGATTTCGATGCAGTGTTCGTATTCTCTGAAGAAAATAAAAATAAAAACAAATACCGTTAATTTTTATGATAACCGGTTCTAGTTGCTATTGTGGATATAATTACTGCTGAAGGTTAACAGCGGCCGAAAAATGATACGGACTACAGGGAATGGATCTGTTCACTCAGTAGGTTAGAAGGTTATGAGTTGAAACTTCATTGGCTGGAAACTTTTTGAAACTTCTAGTTTTTAAATCCGTTGCAATCATTAAGTGTCTCATCCATTGATTTGAATTGAAACGAACCAAATGACTCTACTGGGGTTTTCACCAATAAAGAGGCGGTTGTAAAAATCCATTGATTGGTCAACTGATGTTTTCATTACATGATTTATTCATTAAAACGATGGCCAATAAAAAACAAAGTACAAAAAAGAAACAACAACTGACCGTATTTTTTAACAATGAATTAATGACACACATAATTTTAATCTTTAATTTGATCTAATGTGATCAAAATTTCTAACATTTCATTGAATTTCTTATATTTATTATAGATATAAAAATTAACGTAATTCAGCATGAATTTGATCACATAAATGTTTTGTAGGCTATTATAGACTGTTCCAGAAAGTATAAGCACACCTTCAAAATAACAAAAAAAGTCATGTTTTTTTTAGTTTTAATAATTTTATTTGGCAAATCTTATTTGGATTTGTGTTTTACATGATATTTTACTCTCGTTCAATCAAAATCTTCAATCATAGCCAAGACTCCTAAATTTTCCTCGAACAGGACCCATTAGCTTCTGCACAGTGATACTTCCCATCATTTTGACCACTTGTGGCCATTTTTTTTCAAATTTTTGGGTGTTGTCTGCTAGTTTTATGAATTTTCGAAGCTTTGCTTTGGTTAAAGCCTAAAAAGTCGGACGAGCCTCGGGGCAGTTCGGCGGATTCATGTATTTCGGCACGAAACATACATTTTGACTTTTGTACCATTCTAAAGTGTCCTTTGCGTAATGACATGACGCCAAATCAGGCCAAAACACTACTTGACCTTCGTGCTACCTGATCATCTGCAATAATCGCTTCTGGAGACATTCCTTTACGTATTTCTGAGTGTTCATCATCTCCGTTGTGATGTACGGACTAGATGTTGTACCACATTCGCATATTGCCTGCCAAACCATAACCTTCTTACCGATTTTTTTGGTAAAAATTGCCTCCTCCGTTTCGGAGATGTCTTTGTCTTCGCTTACAGTATAGAGTTGTCGTCCGGGAAGCGTTTTGTAATCTAGTTACACATACGTTTCATCGTCCTTTATTATACACCCAGAATGTCTACACAATAACGAATCGTAGAGTTTGCGGGCCCGTGGTTTCACGGACGCCGCCTGTTTTGGGTTCCTTTTGGGTTTTTTCTGCTTCCGGTATGTTTTTAGCCCAAGTCTTTCTTTGGCACGCATGACGTTACTCGACGAGGTCCCTAGTTTTTTCGCAACATCCCGAACGGAAGTCGCTGGTTTTCGCTTGTAGGCATCTCTGGTCTTTTAATCGATATCCGGACTAACAGGACCGCACTTCCGACCACTCTTCGGCGAATCTTCAAACGTACACTGTTCTCTACACCCAAAATAAAAAAACAAGATTGTAATGCAATTTCGCATGATTTGGTTTCATTTCTCGTAATGGATCGTAACTTGGAGAAAAAATGCAACATTGGTCGTGGGCAAAAAAGCAACACATTAATTCGATTAGAAAAATTCAATGTGTGCGTGAGGTTGTACAGTTGATTAGTAGTAGTAAATTAAATGGCCTACAAAAAAAAAATCTCGACCCGCTACCGAGAATCGAACCGCGACCGTCAACGTGACGGCTCCTTATTGTAACCATCCAGTCACCATAACAAGTTGAGGTGAACGGAATAAAATCCCTACAGTTGCTTCGGTTGTCGAGGCACTCAACGTAACAACAATGAAGCCAATATCGGTCGCACACACTTACATGGCTTCGTTTATTTCATAAATCGCATGGTGACCTGAGAGGGAGATGGGAGTGTGATGACGAGTGAAAATAAAAATAGAACACTTGATAGCGGAATAGCAACAGTGGCAAATGGCGTAGCGGCGTTCTGTGCCATTGTCTCACCCATATTGAGAAGTTGGCGACGGTTGAACCAAAACCCAGCGGTTGCTGCGACTATCGAGGCACTAGGCACACAGCGATAACCGCTTGCACACACTTGCATGGCTTTGTTTATACCATAAAAAGCTTTGTGGATCATGATGGGCAAAATTGCCTTATCAGAATCATGCGGATTTCTCAAGATATGATTGCAAAAACTGCAATTGCATTTTTTGCTACAATTTCAACTTTTGGGTGTATATTTTCGAAGCGCAGATCGTACCACTCCGACGCTTACACCCTCTTTCTTGGCCAATTTTCTCAAGGAGAGTCCGCTCACAGTGCTCCATTTGTGCACGATACTTTTTCGTTGTTCCGGAGTTAGAGCACGCATTTTGATAGGTAACACAAAACTGAGCACTTTTTTGATGCTATGTCATTCAGAAATGTGCAAACAAAAGGACGCAGCCAAAACATGTTGAAATATTTCATTATATTCAAAGTGACCGTTAAAATAAGGTGTGCTTATACTTTCTAGAACAGTCGTTAAGTAGTATTTTCTACAAGCAAAATATCTTTCTCTTTTGAACGAAGGCTTGTTTGCGACAAAATCTGGACAGATTTAATTTGGAATAAAACAAATTTGCTGTTGCTGTTCAATCCTAGATACATGTTTTATTCATTTAATTGTGCATTATTAGTCATCTGAAAACTAGTTACAGTTACTTAATTAGGCTGCATATAGAAACAATTAACTTTTGAGTTTACTTCAGCCATTAGGGTCTGTGCCACCAGTTAAGCCTGCAACCAGTTTAGCCGCTTTTGTCCAAGATTTTTGAAGATTTTCTATAGTTGTACCTTTGTTTATAATGAGAGAGAGTTCTTTCTTCACGAGAGGCCTCTTTCGGTACAACGTGGACTCCATTCGCTTTATCGCATTCCAAAACATATTTGGCGTAGTGACAAGATGCCAAATCAGGCCAGAATTGCGAGCGAGCTGCGTAGGAATGGTAACAATATTATAACGGTATATTTCCTTGTTTACCGTTCCGATACTGATGAAGCCTTTGGCTTGCTCAACCACAGCTGAATATTGCCTGCCAAACTAAATATTTTTTGGGAAGCTTGGCCTTTTTTTCGTCCCGAAATGCTGTCCTTAAAGAGATTCCGGGAAGCTGTTTAAAGTCTTCCAGAACATGAATTTCATCGGGTTTTAGCCGTCACATTATTTAGTTATTACGGTTCAGTACAGTTTTCATCTTTTACGACATCATGCCGGTGCTTGGAAGTATCTCTTTTGCAATATTTGCTTCACCTTCGCGTTCCTGAGATCCGCTTTTGTTCCGCTTCCAGCCTTTCTGGCTGTTATCAAACGTCTATTGAAAGATTCAAGAACGTTGTGGACAGTGGTTGCAGGAAAACCAAGCGTTTTTGCAAGTTTTTTAACGTAGGACTACGTTTCTCTTTTCTATACCGGGTGTCATTTCAAAAAATTTAAAAATAAGAGCGTTACGCAAAAGTGAAAGGTTTTTGAACGCTTATACCTCTTGATCGACTGAACAGAATGACTTCATTCATACGCCATTCAATCGGAAAAGCTCACAAATTTTTCGCATTGAAATTTTAAAGAAGTTCCATTAGTATAGAAGGTTTAATTTTTCAATTCTATATGACCTACTTTTGCTGCCATACAAATTTGCATATCAACATGGTTAAAAAATTTGTTTTCCCTAACACGATCATAGGAAACGGGTAGCAAATGTCTTCTTCTTCTTCAAAACAACTTTTCTTTGTTGCCACTGTCTGAGTTTTAAATTGCGGCCCGTCCCCTATTCTTGAATTTGATTCATTCTGCATGTTCGTGACTCCCTTCTTTCCTGGCTATGCTGAGCATTCTTCAAGGAAGAGGAGCTTTATCTCTATCCGCTGATATATTCAATTTGAAGGAATTGTATTCTACTTCCGATAAATTAGCAAATCGATTGTTTGTTTACAAAAAGCAGAAACGTCCTAATCAAATGTTGTCGCTAGATTGTTTCATTGGATCTTCTTACTTTTCTAATGCTTGTAGTTACAGTTTTCTGATGGACATAAAACAAGAGAGAATTGATAAGCTTCATTGTCATCAGTTTGACTTCAGGATCGTCTAGTTGAGAAACGAAAAAAAACATAATATTTGCAAAGAGTTAGATTTTAAGAGTTGATAGATTATACAACTTAATATGTACCCAAATACTCAAACTACCTTGTTCAATAAGTATCAACTATATGTGTCCTGGTATGTATTTATTATTCAAATAATACCATTATTACTATACACCAACGCGGTCCTACGGGAATCCCGCGGTTTTATCCCTGATATAACCCACCTCTAACTTTTTTTTACTGACAGATCCGGATTTTCATTGCGACCGCACACAATTGCTTTTTGCACTTACTCTTCTTTCGACGCCATCTTCGATCTAAAAGCTTGTGGTATCACCAAACACAATGAACAGACACACGTTCATCAGTCTGCGGAATATTTCACGCGTTGATGCAGTATTTCCAGAGGTATATGTGTTTAGGGGTGTCCAGATTTTGTCGCGAACAAGCCATATAAGCTCACAAGTTCTAAGCTGAACCTATGGAAAATTTCCGTCAAATAGCTAGCCTCATATTCTGCTTTTGCCTAAATTATTGATTTGCCAACAAAATATGCCACTTTTTATTGGAAAATTATGAAAATGTATGCATACATATTTTGAAACTATCACTAGTAAACGCAAGCAAATTCTAGTTGTACACAATCATACTAAATTTATTCAAATTCTAAGAGACTTATAAAGGCCTAAATAAGAATCTTTGAAGCGTAGGGAAGTATAAATTAACCTTGGTCATACAGTACAAATGTACTTGTTACGGATTTATGTTTATGTCAAAGACATATTACTGTAGAAAAATAACTTTCATTTGAGTATAGTTTCTAATATAAGGAGGTCCTTTCGAATCTCGGAGAAGATAACGGCAAAAAGAAAAGAGTTACAGCTAGGTGTGATTTGAAAGAACGAGGAGAGACATGAGTGGCGTGATCTTCGGGAAGTCTATCCAGCTGTTTAGCTTCGCTGACGATGTTGATATCGTAGCACGTAATTTTAAGACGATGGCAGAAACGTACATCAAACTTGAGGTTTAAGCTCATAGGATTTGGTTTATGATTAACGCGTTCGAAAGAAAATACATAAAAGTTCGGATCGACGGTGATGAAATTGAGGCGGCAGACGAATTCATGTATATGAGTCATTATTGACCGCCGATAACGACACCGGCAGAAAAATACAAAAGCGCATTATGGCTGGCATTCGTGCCTGCTTTGGACTCCGAAGGTTGCTAAGATCAAGCAAAGTTTGCCGAACTTCAAAGTTGACCATCTACAAGACATTAAATCCGGTAATCCACAAACGCGCCTTGGTGTATTTGGACGTCATCCTTTGCCTAACATTCGAGTACTACTGGACACATGTCTTTTCGCTCAACTTTTCGAACATCTGTTTGATTTCCTACCTGCCGTACACTGACGGAACTTTCAATACATTCTCTTAATATTTATCATTCTAGCAAAAACATTAATGTGCACTCTTGGTGCGTTATGGTGATGAGCGAACATCTCCTTCTACATCATACTCGCGAACGGAGAATATATATCATAACAATTAAAAGTATGTTCAATTTTTTATTATTTAGAGTTAATGTTTGATAGATTGCCCCTTTGCCTCAATGAAAAAGCGCAAAGTTTCCTCGATTTTATGACAAGATTTAGCAAAAAAGTGAAAAAATTGGACATCTATGAGAATTTTTTTTAAATCGTAAAGACTAAAATTTTTCTAACATATGATATTCTATGGGCGTGACGAAACGACTCATATCTCAGTTTCAGAGACAAGATAGCAGTTGTTTTATCCTATTCGAAGATTTTCTCCGTCGCTATGAGCATGAATAAGATAATAAACATGATTGACCACCCGAGGCTGCAACTCCGTTGTTGCCAGATGAGCTGTTATTACTCAGAGAACCACCAGATGCATACATTCTCAATGTGAAAAAACTGGTGATCTCAAACTAATACAATAACCATTGCCTGTATCGCCCGAATGCAGGTCAAATAAGGGAAGGAAATTTCATAAGAAGGGAAACACCAACGAGATCCTACGTTAAACTTGCGATTATATCCTAGATATTTTTAAATATTAAAACATATTTCTGATTTCAACCAATTTATACAAATAGTGCTATTGGAGACAATCACAAAATAGGACAGTGGTTTACTTGCTCCAGAGTATGGTGGTACGGCGAGCATGGCAAACCAACATTATGAACCACTATAAATTGTGATCCCCACCACCGGACCACCAGCCCGGCGATCCCCCACATCTCACCAGGAAGCATTTTTGTTGATTATTTTTCTGTGCTCACTCGATTACTCACATTACCGAATTATAGATAACCAAAACAATACGAAACGCGCCATATAACAAAATAGTGCGTAGAAAAGCATCGACACAACCTTCCACTGCCGATGCTCGAAGCAAACTTTTTTTTATAAACTTTCAATTTTTACACCTGCACCAATCCTATAGAAGCTTCTTAAGAACAATCTATGCGAATCCATTTAAAATTGCAATTTAGGGATTTGGTAAAAGTAAGAGTTTGTAGATGCATTTCGTGCCTTCTGGCAACTTTATGCTTCTATTGATGTCCAGGCTCATTGGTTTAGCACCAACCGGGGGAGACTTTTTTATACTCAATGATATCATTATTTCAAGTCCGCTCAATCAATCGCTATGTTTTGTGATACATTGGGTGGGTTAATATTATTTGAGATAACTCAATACAGACGTCATCCTAATTTTGCATATTGACAGGCAATTTGTGAAGACCCACCTAGTACCTTATAGTATGATGCTTTGAGGCGGACCGGAAGATTCGATGAGCTACCTCAAAGATTTTTGTCTGTTTCTATGGGAGAACGGTGTTTTTGCGGTGTTACTTTGTCAATATATACACTGGAAATTTATTTTCCTAAACATGGATTATGTACAAAGAACAAATGTCTCGTAAATTGTATGAAACATTCTTAATGCTTGTCATCTGGTGAAATGCTATCATTACACCTCTTTGTACAGTGCAGAAAATGAATTTCATGAAGATCAACCAATTGCGGCTTCTCTTCAATTGTACTCATACATGTTGGTATTGGTTAGTATCCTCGGGTGTGCTGGAATCATTGATTTATTTTTATTTATTCTTTTCTATTACATACTGAGTAGATATTGAAGATCTGTCATACAACGAATACAACGAATAGATTTGTTAGTCCTACCTTCGATTTCGTAATCAAATAAAAATTTAATTTTCAGTGTTCGAAGGTGTAAGAAGAAATCTTTTTAAATCAGACGCTAAAACAGAAAAAGCAAACGAGTTTGATGAAGTCATAGAAAATATGAAAATTAAATTTTTAAATTCAGCCACAAGGCAAGAAAAACTATCAATTTTATCATTGTTACCAAAATCATGGTCAGTACAAAAAATTGTAGACGAATTTAAAACCAGTAGAATTATGGCATCAGATGCAAGAAAGGAAAGAGATAATGTATTTGATTCATCTCAAGGTTCAAGCTCTGGAAAAGCTTTGAGTAATGAAACAAAAGAACTGGTTTTGAATTTTTTTGAGGACGATGATATAAGCCGTGCAATGCCAGGCCAAAGAGATTTTGTTAGCGTAAAGACAGGAAATAAGAGATTAGCTGTTCAGAAAAGATTGTCAATGATGACATTGAGAGAAGCTTTTAATCGCTTTTATGAAATGTATGTCAATGTAAAAATAGGGTTTTCATCATTTGCAAGCCTCCGGCCAAGGCAATGTAAACTATTGACTATCACAGGAACACATAATGTTTGCGTTTGCACTACGCATGAAAATGTCAATTTAATTCTACATAGCTTAAAAAAATACAATGTCTTGAATGATCTAAAAACATCAACGAATAGATTACTTTGCGAAAATAAGACAACTCATTGCCATCTACGAAGATGTAAAAACTGCCCAGATACCTCAGTTTTAGAAGACAGTTTATTGAAACAAAAAATACTTTTGAAACTGGAAAAACACGGAGTACATCCGAAAAGGGCCAAAACTTATTAAGCTATCAAAAAAAAATCAATATTAAATCAGTATTATCTTCTAAACGGTGCATCTTAGAAAAATGTTACCGTAGTACTTTTTGCTTGCAAATTTTATGTACTTTCATAAAATTAGGATGACAAACTTTTTTGACTTTTCTTAATAGCTTTTTTGAAAATTGTAATTTTTTTTTTTTAAATTTTTTCATTGTAGCCTATTTTTCTCCAGAACAACCCACTGTGCATTAGATAGCATTTTCAGTCAGCTATAACATAAGAATAATTAAAAAATTATTGACATGTAACTTTTAAGGTAAAATCTATATTTCGATTCAAAACACAAAAACCAAACTTTTTTTTTACCGTGCATATTTTTTGCATATAGCACCAACAATTGTCTAAAACTTCGCCGAAGACACCAAACCAATCGGACAAACTGTTTCCGAGATACAATTTTTTGAAGATATCATGTGCATTTTTCATAGGCCCTTCTCATAAGTAAGGCTAGATTCAAAATGTCGAACCAAGAATGCAAAACGGCGTTTTTCTTCCCCAAAAACTTGTATGCAAGGTTTCATGCAAATCAAAAAATATGAAAATTACTCGTTGCTGAAATGATATGGAACCGCTCAAGTCAAATATTTTAGTTTGAGCAAACCCGCTATCAACCTTATTTAATGTAAGCGGAGCGGGAGCGGAGTAGTTGCGCCGTTGCTTTCTACCAGTTATTATGGTATAGGAAACGTCTTACGGTATTCTAGAGGAAAAATTCTCTCGATTTTGGAGTTCAACAGCTTAACAAAGTCAATTGTCAAGCGAGATTGACACTCTGATTGGTGTAAATCCCGGTAGAAGGAAATTTTCCAAACAAAATTCATCTGAAAGTAAGGCGTGAATTGAAATCTAAATCTGATTCGAATTCCATCAAATTCAAGCGATTATTGTTTCGCCCACTCCCTCAATATCTTGCTCGATGATAGCCTCAAGCGAGACCTCCTCTCAGATGTTTCCAATATTAATTCATTGCTGCTTCTCGTATCAAACACCGTTACCCCAACTGTCGACCCAGGCCAG
This sequence comes from Aedes japonicus, assembly GCA_034211315.2. Lineage (NCBI taxonomy): Eukaryota > Metazoa > Arthropoda > Insecta > Diptera > Culicidae > Aedes > Aedes japonicus. Next base: position 19,143 of record JASCZW010005862.1, read on the forward strand.
AAGAATGAGCTAATCTAATTCAGGTCATCAAACTGAGATTCGCATTCACCCGCACCTCTTCAACCGACCCGAGTGCAGTGGAGCGGCCTGTATCGATGCATATGCTTTTTCCTGCACTACTGAGCGCTCTGAAAACTGAACTTGTTTTGCTGAACCACTGCCAATCACAGCAGCAGCAGCAGCATCACCATCTCTAAGCTCAAACTTTCCGATTCTCACATGAGTTAATTTATTCATGATGCTTTTCTCCCGTCCCCCTCGGCGAGGGGAAGGGTTCCAAAGTGCAGTCAGGTGGGTCACATGAATGAATGGTGCTTCTCATCTCCGTCCTCCGTCTGCCCCCGAATCGTCACTTGAGCACGACGGCGACGACGACGACGACGTCCCAGCATGTACTCATTCAATTTGCATCGAAAATCAAGGTGCCACCGAAGAAACGTCTGACGAGAACGCCAATAGCGTGCTCCGGACTGCCTTTGTGTGGCGCTAGTGAAGTGCTTGGGGATTTAATTTTTAGTACAAATATTATCGTTTGATAGTGAAAAACATGGTGATTAAGCGAAGGGAAGTGTGGGTGGTTGGGCGTTTAACCGACATGTATGCGAATGAGGACTTAAATGGTTGCAATTGATTTCAATTGCATCACTATCGCACCTGGCTGAAGCAGGGCGCTCATGAGGACGACAACTACTGGTGTGTAGCTAATGGATGTGGGACTCGTCAGGAACAGGAAGGCGCAAAACGAAACAACAAAAAAACTTGAATTCCAGCTTTCATCGGAAGCGCGGCGTGGGTGCTTGCTTGTTTCGCAAAACAACCGTTCGCACGCGATGAGAGGCACGCGCAACAAGAGGGTGGCAGCTTTGGCGAAAAGTGGCCACTTAATCACAATTGAGGTACATCAGAGTTCGTTCGTATGGACGTTCATCCGGCTCATCGCAAGCACCCCTTGATTGTGTGATGATGTGGATGGGCGGGTGTCCGGTAAAGTCATGCACAAACATGAACCGGAGGTCGTTGCAACTGATGGTTAGTGGTACATGCTAGCCGTTTGCGGTAAACATGAGCCCCAACATCGCGACTCTGCATGATGTCTCTGGTTTTACGGTTACGGGCGTTCCGTGGTTGATTGCCCGAAGCAACTGGAGTGGAATTTCACACGATTAACACCGATGGCGCGGCCAGATTGCATACTTTTTATGCCGTCACTCGCCAAATCGATACAGTTACCTTACTCAGTTTAATAAAACGTTAATATACATCCAATAAACAACTCTATCTTCCACTGAATTCCACTGAACAAAACACAAACACCTTGTTCTAGTACCCTCTCGACTTCATCATCTCGGCATAATTAACAGCAAGCAAATAAACAGCTATAAATAATCCGTCAATTTCTACGGCGGATAAATCTCGCCCGTGTCTACCGGAAGCGAAATCGATACAGCCCTATAGGCCATAGCACCTGACTGCGGGATGGGACGCATCACCGTCATCGTTCCATCGACAACCAGGCGAGGAAAATTATCGAAATGATTTATGTTTATGAAGCATTAACCACTCAGCCCTGGCACATTTTGGCTATTGTTTCCACGATCCGGTCGCTTGTGATGCATTTCACCCTTTCCATCCAGGGCACTTGCTTTTTATCTGTCACGATAGTGATGCGATGTACCGGTATGAATATCAGCATCCATTGGTCCATGGTAGTGGAGCTGCGATTGTTTACGACGGGAGGGCTGCGGAATGCTGTTGCCTGTCAATGTGAAACGCTGCAATAATCTAGATTTTATGGCGAGCGATAACAATTTGCGATTCAGCGCGCTGAGGGTTTTTGGGCAGGTTAGATGGAATTCTGCAGGGATTAAATGAGTTTGGGCATGCTGGAAGAGGCTTGTTCGAAATGATTCGATAAATTGGGTTGGCATTTCTATTCTAGTACATCAATAATAGGGTGCTTCACTTTACATAAAAAACTTTGTGATCGAAACGTTCGCAATAGGAAAGCTAGTAAAATTCAAACTAACGGTTTGGTTCACTTTAAGAAAAAAAAATGCAAAAAGACAAACTGAAATACTTTTTCAAAGCACCATAAGTATCACGCGAGGAAATAACATAACACGGGAACAAGTCCGTTTCAGTTTTCATGATTAAAAAAATGTAACACGAATTGTTGTCTTATTTTATAAACTCATGACACTTATACATAATTTCATGATTGAAATAACAGATGCGAGTCTTGAACTTAGGAAGCGTTGTTTTGCCTCTATTCTTATGATGTGCTTCATTAATCAAGAATCTATATAAGAATACCAAAAGCGTAGTAAGTACATCAATCAAATTTTAACACAGCTCTTCACTTCAACATTCAACAACACATTCAACAGGTTTGAATCCTGATAGTGGGTTTGTTCGTTTTTTTGTTTACATTTAGAGTCGATATAGTAGATTTTTCAGGTTAGTAAGTAAAGAACAGTATCAGATATTCAGCTCATGGTTTTAACCCGATTGATTCATGGAAAGGAATAGTTGAAAAATACTTCATGATTGCATTAATTTAGGCGCACTATGAAAATGTTCCATTCCGATTAGTAGTATTAACAGTGATAAACTATCAAGTTTAATAAGAGGTTAACTATAAGGTACATTTCCTTACAATCAACAATCAATAATTTTTGTAACCTGTAAACATTGTAGTCGACATTTAATTGCAATATTTGACAGTTGGTGAATTGTTTGGACGGTTTTAACTTTCAGTCCAGTAATCTAAATCCAAACAGAAGTAGTGATGTGGGCGAGTGAGGTATGTGTGTGTGTGTGTGTGTGTGTGTGTGTGTGTGTGTGTGTGTGTGTGTGTGTGTGTGTGTGTGTGTGTGTGTGTGTGTGTGTGTGTGTGTGTGTTTGTGTGTGTGGGGTGGAGAGGGGGAACATATGATTTTCGGTCGGCGCTTTCTTCTTTCTTTTCAGAGAGCGAGTAATGGCGCTATAACCATAAGCCATAGGGAGCTAGGACTATAGTTAATGCTAAAGTCCCAACCGTTTGAAGATAAATGGAGCATCACTTAACCTTCTTAGACTAGATGCTCCCAACGACCATTTTTGAATACATTTTTGTTCTGTGCACCAAACAGGGCATTCTGTTAAACTATTCTCTCCGACTATTCATTTCCTTTTTCCTTTGATATCTACTGAAGACTACGTGGGTTCCCCGTGTCTTCTTAAGGTAGATACCAAATCCTCCCTATCACCAACGGTTGCATGGACGTGGCCAGGTGAGCGATCGAGGAGTGTCTTCGTGGTGATTGTTGCGTGAAGAAACGTATCAGAAACTGGTTTCGTTTCATGGTGGCATGCAATGTCTTCAACGAATTATTCCTCATCGTAGCTCCATCCACGAGGTGTGCAACCGTCAATGCTAATGCTAATGCTAATGCTACTATGAAAATGTTCCATTCCGATTTTGTTCCAGTGCAAGAAATAATATTGTGCATGTCGGAGTGGCACCTGCTTGCATGAAAAAAAAAATTAATTTTAACAAGCATGCAAAATATCCCCTCGTTTAAATCCAAGCTAAAGGAGGCGTAAGCAACGAAATTGTTTGCAACTTTTCACGCGCCATACAACAATATTTGCAATCTTTCATTCAACAGGCTAGATTCAGGCGCTATCTGGCTAAAATTTACATGGGATATTCATTATTTTCTGGTAAATCTAGCATTCCCTTCATGTGCGTTAGATAACGCAGAAAATTCAATGTTTCTATTTATCTGGGTGCTCACACACTACCTGCATCTGCTTTCTAGCGTTGTTGATAAGACTTTGGTGCGATGCAATCGTTTAGACGCAGAAAGTGTTCATCGCCAATTTTTACCAAACAAAATCGATTTCTAACAAGTTGATACTGCATCTTTGTCTCTGTAAGTAATACTTTGTGATGTGCTTAGTTTTCGTCAATAATTTTGTTTTCTCTAGGAATGGGAAAGGTTTAACGACTGAGCAAGGTACACAGATAAACAAAATAATTAATTTTAACAAGCGTGTAAAATATCCCCTCGTTTAAATCCAAGCTAAAGGAGGCATAAACAACAACATTGTTTGCAACTTTTCATGTGCCATACAACAATATTGGCCATCTTTCATACAACAGGCTTGATTCAGGCGTTATCTGGCTTAAATTTATATAAAATATCCCATTATTTTCTTCCAAATCTAGCATTCTCTTTATGTGCATTAGATAACGCAGAACATTCAATGTTTTTTTTTATCTGTGTAGATATTGTTCATGTTGTATGAATCTACAAATTCTACAAAAAATATAACGAAAACAAATTTATGAATTCATGACGAACAACAATCGTGAAGCCGAAAACTTAGTGCTGCTAATTTGACAGCTGGATTTTCTTGAAGGCTATATGCAGCAAACACAATATTCGCGGCGGAAGTTGTCGTGTTGTGTCGTTAATTTGGATTCGAGAGAAAAATCTTCCATTTCGTACTTGCTGCAGTGGTTATCACAACGATACTATTTTTTCAATGCATATCAGCCAGGTAATATAATGTTTTACCTAAATAACTGATACTAGTGTTATTGTTTTGTTTTGCGCTCCAACAAAAAAAAAGTAAAATAAACGGTGTCGAGACGAGGTGGGAGTGGGTTTAATCGTCAGATTCCTTCCCTAAACACCGAGCTTAGTCGTATGAAATATCCTGCAGAACTACACCAATAAGTTAAATTTTTCTTAACACTTCTCACTTTAAAAAAAAACACCAAAACGGTTTTGTGATGCTTAATAAATGCACCACCGATAAATCCAGAGAAACTTAGGGCCGATTAGGACGAAACCGTTTTTTGTAAACACACAATTCAATTGAAGAATTCTCGTAAATTAACGCTTACAACAGATAGCAGGAAACATTGAATTTTCTGCGTTATCTAATACAAATGAATGGAATGCTATATTTGGTAGAAACGAATGGGATATTGCATGTACATTTAAGCCAGATAACGCCTGAATCTAGTATGTTGTATGAAAGATTGCAAACATTGTGATGTGGCGCATGCAAGATTTCAAACAATTTCGTTACTTACGCCTGCCTTGGCTTGGAATTAAACGAGGGTAAATTTTACGCGCCTGTTAATTTTTTTTTTGTGTGTATGTCCACAAACAAACAAAACCATATAATAAAAAAAAAAACATTTGCTTATCAAACTCTAATAAGATTGATGTCTGCGATTACATTATTGTCCGGTACAAATGCAGTGTCATACTAATCAGGAAGGAAGAATGTTTGCAATAGTGTTTACCAAGGAGGTAATGGACAAGCTCTCTAAACTTTTAAAAAAATAAAATACAGTCAAAAAATTCAAACAACTTACAACTTTCACTATTATGCTTTAAAGCTTTATCGAACCTTAAAAGCACACTCACTGTTCGATAATTGGCACAGGCCTTTTCGAATTTCTAAGTGACATAATCACTCTATGACAATATACTGAATGAAAATGTTAAAAAAAAAGTTATTTCATTACGTTCAAAAAGCTGTGTCAGAGTGATTAAGTCGATTATAAGCGCGAAAACGATTGATATAACAAAACTATACTGTTTATGCAAATGAAAGACAGAGTTCTGCCATCATACAAGTTATAACGCTTTCGCATACACTCCATTGTGAACCGAGCTTAAAATTTTAAAATCGTCACGAGTGCCATACCGAAAGTAGCAGACTTCAAGAGCTAACGCTTTCTTCAGTCCTGTAGTTTTTCTCATTTTGAAGTACAAATTATTTCCCATGTAAATTCCAATAGACAAAGCTTATCTTTTGACAGATAGGCATACACTCAAAAAAATCGACACGTCACATCCACGTGAAACGCACGTAATTTTCGTCCACTGCCACAGAGCTACGTGATTTCCACGTAAATCAACATTCGTAAATCAATCATATAATTGTTACGTGACACTGGCACGTAGTGTTCACCTGATTTTACTGAAGAAGATTTGGTTACGTGTTCAGGTGAAAGTTACGTGAAATTTCACGTGGAAATAACGTGACGATTTTTTTGAGTGTAGTTCGTCTGTATTCCATAGTCAGCCATGATGTTACTCCCGGAGGTTGCTAGGCATGATCATCAATGCAACCGGTTTCCTGCGATCAGTTAAGAAATAGACAGTCCTATACCTTTTCTCAAATGAAGCAGTCGTTCATTTGACCTTGCCTTATTTCCTCGATACGTTACATTTGGCGACGAGCGGAAATAAACCTGACAATGATTATCCTTAAGCCTCCGGAGTTCAATGTTGGTGATTACTAGCCATTGTGCGAAGAGTGTCTGAAGAAATTGTTCGTGGCGTATCAAATCGATGAAATGGTCGACAAAAAGAAGTCAGCTTTTCTATTGACGGCCGTTTCAATGGAATTCTACCAAATCATCAAGAATTTGTTACTAGAAATGAGAAGAAAAAATAGTAATTTGTTTATTTGTTTACTTTGTTTCACTTTTTTCACCTAACTAACAGACTTAATGAAGTTATGATGGAGAAAAGCCTGAATTCAATGCATGCAGATGATTCTCGAGAAATTCCAGCAAATGCTAGTTTTGATCAGCTGTCACTGGTTTAAGCGCAAAGGTAAAGGTTTGATAGTTGACCAGAGCAAAATCTTATATTGCTTCGTAAATTGGTCGTTAAATATTGAAGTTATATTTATTAAAGCGTCAACTTATGATTATCTATATGTATTTTGAATCATTCAATGATAATTTTACACAAAACAGTTGCAAATCAACAAATAAAAATAATTAACTTGGAATCGTACCCAGACAACAGCTCATCAATTACCTTAGAACGAACCTCAAAGCAAAAAAATGTCAACTCAGTTTTACTGGCGGGATCAGGGATGTGTTTGTGCACATTTATTCGAAGTCATTGACGTCAGTTACCATGTACGAAATATTGCGAATGCGACTCGTCGATGGCATTGGATTCTAGTCCCCTCCATGATCTAGACCGAATTAGCTCCAGGGTGTCGAAAAACTTCTCTACTCTTAGCACGGCAACACTCTAAAAACATTGCCCTCGTAAAAGTTCCTTCCGTTAACAACGTATTCTTCATTCCTGTATGACCCCAAAAGCAGAGCAAAGATACTCTGGCTTTGCGGTTGAATTCCCCCTAAAACTCAATTTTTCACCGACCTTGGCATAGCCCCGATTCCGCAACATACAACGATTGTCGATCGACACTTCGTCCAAAGAGATAAGATAATGCAGGTCACAGTTGATTGCGGTCAGCTCATTGAAAAAATGACAAATCTGAGATTCTTGAACCTGAATTGCCCGGTGCTCTAGGACTTTCCACGTATATCCTTGCTCGTGTATTATCCTAGAAACAGAGGAGGTGCTGATGGAGCAGTTAAAAGTTTTTTCAAAGCTGTCTCTGGCTTCAACTAGGAATAATGTCGGATTCCTTTTAAACTGGTCGATTATCCACCGTCGCAAGGACATCTTTTTTCGCTCTTTGCGAGCCACCAATTCAGTTTCCTGGTGCCGTTGTATCCAGCCTCTAATTTTAGTGTAATGCTTTCCGTATAATTTTACCAATTGCGATTGGAACAATCCTAGGAAAAAGAATCCCTACATTCATGTCGGCCGAACACCTCTTCCTTGATTCGATACATCTTATCAGTTTCAATACAGGCGGTGCATACTAAAAATAAACCCAACAGCGGGAGATAATTTCTCACCCGTGTTAGGCTGTATTGGGAGAGGGAAAAATCGCTTGAACTAGATAAAAACAATAGGTAGTATAAGAGCCCGATCGGTCGCATAACCTTTTACCAGTCAGGAGAATTTCTTCTTGCCTCTTGCCTACCCCGCATTGGATTAATGGATTACGTGTCCGATTCGGATACTACCGTTCAATGCCCTCCGCTTGTTCAAGCAATCAAGGTAGTTGGCATATGGAATGGAATGGCAAATGGAAATAATAATCTTTCTTCTCATTCTCTAGTCTCAAGTGGCAGTCCATGATCATTTCGTTTGGTGTTAACGAACTTTCAAAAAATCCTTGGATTTCTCCTTAAACTATCTGGCGTACGTAGAGTGTAGCATTTGTGCAAAAGGCGACTGTATAATTGGTTTCTCTGACTAGCTCGATTGAAAATTTGCAGTCGGATTTGCAATTACGGAGTGGTTTGGGACTTTGTCTACATAAGAGAACATGCTTAGCCATAACACTATGGATTATGCTACGAACGTATTAAACTTCATAGTCAACATCACTGGTGGAGCTCATTTGCGCCCAATCTATGCGATTAAGTGCCTCTAGTATTTTTATGAAAATCGTAGCTCGCTACATCGTAAAAATTAACGAAATCTATTCCCTTCAATTTCGGCTGCATCAATTTCGACTGCAAAGGCAGGGTGGTGGTTATCGAGAATAGATAAAGGCTGTACAGCACCTGACATCGTGCATCAGTCAAGCGTCGTATCATTTGATCCAAAGTGCCGGGGGGACCAACCGTTACTTGAAATTGCAAGTAATCATAGAATATCGAAAAGTAATTTTCAATTCAACCAAAATTATCGTTTGGAATAGTGTCAATCGCATTCTCTTACTGCCTTCTATTATCATAATTACAACCTAAAGTACCTATCGATCTGAGTCCGAAAAATAACACATCATGTTCTACATCAAAAGAAACGAATATTGTTTCTTCATTTGATACTCAACATACTCATACTCGAGTAGACCAAATCGAATAATGATAATCGATCATCACAGCACAGGTGATAATGAACAACCATCGACAAATGAACAAAATCAATTCATGTCTTCGAAATTCAACGGATGCTCTGGTCAAGAGAATACTGTCATTTCAAAGTTCAAATTCACGAAAATAGTTGGTCTGTCCGTTAAAGTTATATTCATTATCAGCTCATTTGAGAGCAGATGAATTGTTTTTAACCGGCACTGATTGGGAGCACTTCTTGGTAGTTCAAGCAGTAATATTCAAAACATTTCAGGATCAAACATCTCAAATACTTCCCAGAAATTCAGGAGAAAACTTCCCTGAAAATCAGGAGAGGACTTCTCAGAGCTTCTGGAAGAAGTTTAGGGAAGAGAACTTCTTTGTAGTTTTGAACTTTCCAGAGGTTCTGTAGTTCTTCCCAGAAATTCACGATAAAATTTCCCAGAAGTTCAGGAATAAGCTTCCCCGAATTTTTGGAAAAAAATCTTATCAGGAAGGGCCCTACCATTTGTTGAAGCGAAGCAGAATGCTGACGGTCAAATGAACCGTGAGTGCCCCAACATGTTCCATAAAACTCGTTGGTCTAACAGTCTCGCTTCACCGTACGGAGTTAGGCAGTCTGTTTCGTGATGTGTTTGGAGAAAGCCTCTCTCCCGATCACTTCTGGATTGGTCAGACTACCAGCTGTTCTGAGACCGCAGTAAAGTAGACTTAATAAAACCGTCGCGACATCGTCGTATATGTTCCAGAATATATCTGTTTTCTGTTCGCGTAGAATTAAGTGTAGTTTTTTCTGTTGCATGAATGTTGTGTGTTGTGAAACCGCGAGTTTTTTCTGAAATCAGCAAATACCTGCGCGAATACCAATAATTTCTCAACAAATTCAGGGCAAACCTTCACAAAGCTCAGGACCATACGTCTCAGAAGTTCAGGAGAGAACTTTTCTTAAGTTCGGAAAATGACTGCTCAGAAGTTCCGGAAGAAACTTCCCAAAAGTTTAGAGCTTTCCCGAAATTTAGAAGTGAACATTTCAGAATTTCAGAACTAGAATTTCTCGAAGTTCAGGAAAAAACCTTTCCAATGAACAGAAAGATACTTTCCGGAAGAATTGGAGGGTACTTTCTAGAAGTTTAAGCAAGAATTTCTCAGAAGTTCAGGAACAAAAATCCCGAAGTTAAAGAGAAAACTTTCCAAAGTTCAGACAAGAACTTCTTAGAAGTTCTGGCAGAAACTTCCAACAAATTTAAGGGTATTTTACAAGAGATTCTGGAGTTGCCTTTCTTAAAGTTTCAATACAATTTTCCTCGGACTTCAAATGAGACTTATCAGAAGTTTTGAAAGAATAAGCTCAGGAAAAAACATCCTCGAGTTTCAAGAAATAACTTCCAGAGAAGGAAAAAATCAGTGGGGTTGTGTACAAGACACGACCGGTTGACGTAGACTACGTTAAACCAAGTGATGCATTATAATGTCAGGGAAATTCTGTGTGTTTTTATTAGCGTTAAAAGGGTTTCAATTATTCGTGCCGGTCGCTTACCCTTACCGATAGAAGCAGTTTAAGTCACAATATGACGGGTGTGGCTCTTATGAGACATTAGACCAGCGTTTTGAAGCCAGTATGTAAGAAAATTCTATTGTACGCTCTTGAGATATTATTTGGTGGCCCTGAAGTTTTATGAAGTCAGTATGTGGGAAAATTCTCTTGTACACTCTTTATAACTCTTTGGTGGCCCTGAAAAGGTCCTTTTGGTTTAAATGATGACACGGTCACGGTTGCACGTTTTACGATGGACTATCTTTAAGGCCTAGAAGATAGTTAAGGATCTGTTAGGGAATATAAAATTATTTAATTAATGATAGTTTTGCTCGTTCTTATAATCATAATCACTTAACATTACTAAATGTTTATTCGTATGTCATACTGTGCCTTAATGGCCTGCGTCTCGGAATTCTCACCATCGCCGGAACCATCAACAATGTTTTGCATCGTTTGGGGGATTTCAGTAACGACAAGCAGCGGAGGAAATTCTATAATACGTACATACAAACATATAGTTTGACTGATGCCTTGTCTCCTTTTCAACATTCACCATTTAAATACCATACCATTCGGATCATTTGTATACAATCTGAGTTGTAGTATGCCTTTGCATAATTCAACTTCAAAGATTCAAAGAATTAGAATTTAGGCAATTTTTGCAATTCTGGATTTCAAGGGTAATAATAAACATTGAAATACTCTAGAATTCAAATTGCGATAAAATTCGTTATCAGAAAATATCCGACAGGTTTAGTGATTGTTATGAAAACACAATAATCAATTGCAACATTTTCAAATGTGTAAGCGTCTCTAAAAATGTTCAAAGTTTAGGAAGTTTTATCAAACAGAAAGGAACAAAAATTATCTTGCAGTTATTGTAAGGTTATATATAAGTATATAGGGTACATGTTCCTTGGCTCTGTCGATTATGTAGCGCACGATTACAATTTTAACTATAACTCATACAATGATTTAGCTAGAAACGATATTCAACTAGTTATACCTTTGCAAAGACATGCTCAACAAGGCGTTTGCTGTACTGGACCATGAAAAGTCACCAACTAACATTATTGAGTCGAAAACTTTCGATGGATATTGATATCATTAAGGATTCTTGTTCGGACGAATTTCAGTAAAGTTTGTTTATTTCATCGCTCCGGGCATTTCTTTATATTATCGCTCCGGGCATTCAGCTATATTCGGTATACTATACGGAATATAAAGGTACTTTATAACATCTCAGTGACTTTCTGACTTTCAGAATCGGCCATATCATTTCAAAACATTAAAATTCCCACTATATTCATTTAGTTATATAGGTGTTGGTAGGAATAAGCCCTTCAAAAATTACACAACCGCTCACTCTTACTTTTCCATTGAAAACTTTTATATTCCACATTTTACTATGTGATGAATCATTAGGCCAAAGTTGGGGATATAAGGTTAAATGCGTACCTAAAATATGGTCTATGGTTTTCTTGTGAAATTATTATTCATGTTTCTATGTGAATGTCAGGTAAATTAGTGAATCCATTATGGGTAAAACGTTAAGGAAATCGAAATATATATAAATATATTAGATCTCGCAGAAGAAAGAGAGTAAGTTTTCTAAAATATCATTATTCTTTGCAGTGGGTATGGGAGAAAAGGTTGGTTAATATATGATAAATTCTTATAAATATAAAATAAACGCCTGAGAAAAATAATCACGCATTAAAACATGTTCAGCGCTTTAGTTGTATCGATATTATTTGAAGGTTCATATGATGTACAAGCACGCGGCGCATGTCATCACCAGAATACAATTAATACTATGTTAAAATTTATTAGGACAGGGAGCGATAACATAGAGAGATGTTCAATTGCTATGATGACATGCTCATTGTTAAATTGATTTAAGGTGAATCGCTGCTCCATGTATTCTTTCCTATTTTTTATCTCGCTCTCCTAAACTCACCTTGCTATTTCAAATTGGTAAATCTCGATTGTTAGTGAATGAACATCGAATCGAACTCTATCAAAATCCTCACAGCAAGTAAGCATACAAACTGATGTGATTAAATTTTCAATATCTAGTACCGACTCTGATTTATATCAATTTTAAATGTTGAGGTAATGACTGTCATCAAGAATGATTCAGCATGAGCCCTAAAATTTAATAAATATCAATTTCCTACCTCGAGTTGAAGGACCTTCTCCAGCGTCCCAACTAGTTGTTGGCAACGCATTACCTCTTGCTGCTTTTAATTTCGCCCGATAACTACGAGCTCGCTCGGCATCGGTGCATGGTCGTTTCGGAGGATTTCCCGTATGTTTCGCTCTTTATGCGCTTCCTGAATCTGCGCAAGCGTTCTGGATCAAATCGGTTTGGCATTCTCACTTTCACTGTTTCTCAAAAAGTTTTCTTCCTAGAGGTAGGACTCTATCCAACGCGAATCGTTAACACAACAGAACAACTGTTTACAACACTACTAATTGGAATGTACAGAGAATGTTGGTTCGGAATATTATGTTCGACATCGAAAATGGTGTCCGTGATAGGAATTTGTGTGGTTTAAGTTATGCGACGAAGGAAAACAAGTTTTGCTAATACCACTGGCTGCCAATCGACAATTTGAAACGAAAATCCCAATCAAACAAACTCTCAAGCTGAGAATTTTAAATTGACAGTAGCAAAGATGGATTTGTATCTGGTAGCATTTATTGATTTATTGATTCATCGCGGGTTGCGTCAACCAGCCAAAATTTTCCCGACAGCTCGCCCTCCATGCAGGCGTTTTTGCAGTTGCGGCGAACGAATTGGCACCATATTAGGCGCACAAACCCAACGAAATAAAAGTTTAATTCTTTTATAAACAACTCTTTTGATTCAATTGGTTGTCCTCAAAAGGACAGATTATCAATTAATGGATAGCGCAAACCAGCTGGGTAAAATTTTTACCGACGGCACCGAACTTAATTTAAGATTAGTTCATTCTTGAATAAGCAACTCTTTTATTTGAATTTATTGTCCTCAAAAGGACAGATTATTTCCACCTACTGCTGACTGCTGCTCGCCCCCAAACAACAGCGTTTTCGAAGTCGCGGCGAAACAATCGCCACGATGAGGTAAGATGGCGGCTTGCACAAAACCGACGCGATTGTGCGCCCTCATAATCCGCCATTTTGCCTCATCGCGACGATCGCTGTTTGGGAGAGCCTTGCTACTCACCACCACCAGCTGCCTCTACCGGCTGACCAGCCGTGCACAGGCTCGCAGATGCAGCGGCATCGCGGAAAAATCGCCGCGGTGAGATTACATGGCAGCTTATGGGAGCGCACAAACCGACGCGATGCGTTTTTAATCGCGTGGTTTGTGCGCTCCCATAACCGCCATGTATTCTCACAGCGGCGTTTCCACCGCGTTCGCTACCGCGGTGGCAAAATAATGCTGCAGTTTGGTGGAGCCATGGACCAGCTCCTTGCGACCAGCTCCCAGCGACCAGCTCCGCACAGCTTCAATGCTGCCAAACGACTGAGGCAAAAATTTTCCTAAGTGTGCCTTCTATGCCGTTCTCAGCTGCGTGCGAGACGTACATGGAAAGTCGAATGACATGATTGGTTAAAGTCCCTCTCTAACACAAAGAAGAAGAAGATAATGCAAGACGTTCCTTGCTTCGATTTGAAATCTGTTATAGGAAATTTGGTAAATTTACTCTGCAAAATGACATTATAAGACATCACCTTATATTTGCGTTATTTTCAATAGTTTAATATTGATTGAGAAAAATGTTTGACAATTGAATTGGAGCGCGGTAATATTTCCGACCGATTGAAGAAGAAATCATGTAAATCTATCGTGGATTATTTGACTTATTCGCGTACAAAACGTACGGTTTTTCGTGACGGTCGCAAAATTTTAGATTTTCATTTGACACCCTACCCTTGCCGTAAGACGTAGTCTACGTCAAAAATCTCATAAATTCAAGAACAAACTTCCCTGAATTTCACAAGTAAACTTCCTTACATGTGAAATTTAGAGAAGTTTGTTCCTGAATTTATGAGGAGGTTTTCCCTCTCTGGAAAGTTATTTTTTGAGTTAAGTTCAAAAGTCCTAAAAGTTCTGGAAGAAGCTTCCAACAAATTTCAGAGTATTTTCCTGGCGATTCTGGAGTGTTCTATCTTAAAGCTTTAATGTAATTTTCCTCAGAGTTTAGATGGGACTTATCAGATGTTTTGAACGAATAAGCTCAGGAAAAAAAAACTTCCCCGAATTTCAAGAAAAAACTTTCCAGAGAAAGAAATGACTTCTCATACTTTCAGGAACAAATTTCTCCAAATTTCAAAAGTAAGCTTCCTTTAAATTCCAAAGAGTACTTCTCAGCAGTTCTGGAAGAAACTTCCAACAAATTTAAGAAGATTTTTCAAAAATTTCTGGAAGGAACTTTTTCAAAATTTTTGACAAATTTTCCTCACAGTTCAAGATGAGACTTATAAGAAATTTAGGAAGTATAAAAAGTCCGAGAAAAACTTACCAAATGTTTGTGGAAGGTGATTTCCAAGAGAATCAGGGATGACTGCAGAAGAAGTTTATGAGAAAACTTTCCAGAATTTTAGCGATAAGCTTTGCAGAAGATAAAGAGAGCTTCCTGAAATTCAAGAGACGTACCGATGAAACAGTGTATAGAAAATTAATGATATTCATTGCTCATCTTCATAACCATTCGCATTGTACTATGAGCTAGGATACAACTTACAATTCCTTGGTTTCCAGTTCATTCCGTTTGAGAGATTTGATTGGTACAAAAATTTCCCTAAAGTGTGTATCAGAGAAATATTTCAAAAAATCAAGAAGATTTCAAAAATTCAAAGAATCCTACAAGGATTAAAAAGAAATCCTGAAATTCTGAAAAATTTACCTTTTAGGCTTCAGAAGCTTATGAAAAAGTTTGAATGCTTTACCAGAAGGTAAAAAAAACTTCTAAATAAAATCATTGAAGTGAGGTCGATCATCACATATCTATTCAGCAACCTTTGAATGTTAAATGCTTAAAGAAATATTGCTGGCAATAAATTAGTTAGTGATAACTAGATAATAACTCGTCTTCTGAACCATCTTTAAAATGAATATCATCACTTGTCTATTAAACAAAAATTCCTCGGAAAATACTTGAAATAGCAACTTTGGAACAGCATTGCAAAAACACTCTTCGAATGTCAAAAATGATCGCTCAATTGATGAAAGTCTTGGACTATTCATGCTGTAATATTTCAATACATTTTGAAATATTTCAACAGTTAGCAGTCGAGTTCGGTTGCCGACTCGATCAGATTGAGCCGGCTTCTGTAATGCGCACTCTTGCTCGACTCGATTGTCACAAGTGTCGAGTCGAGTTGCTCAACTCGACTTCCATAGTTGACCTCATATTCTTCTGAAATCCGATTGAGGTGCTTGTAAGAATGTTTCGTTATGCCACAGAATCCTGCAACTTTTGTAGGACGGCCGACTTGACAGTCTTTGTCCGGGTAGATACCAACGATATCGGTCGTTTTCCTGATGCTGTGCTCTGGTCTCTACCAGGTTTAAGAAAAGGGACCACTCTGTTAATTTTCAGGGGCTCGGCTATTCTTTTCTCGATAATTCCTTGGAGGTGGTGAACGGTGTTAACTCGTTTGGGGACTCCTCTAGCTGTATGAACGATGACATTTAAAAACAACAGTTCAATTTTTACCAACAAAAAAAGTTTGCCAACACACAGGAATGATCTGCCTACTTTGATTGCATCCAGTACAACAGTTTAAAATTTGTTCACTGCCTGCTGATATCTGCCAATCAATAAAATTCAGACTCAATGCTTCTGGTCTATGGCCTGAAACTGACTCGCCTACTCACACCTTAAGTGCCCTAATTATATGCTTCACGAAACACACAAACATCTTCTCAAGACTGCGCACCAATGGTCCTTCAAATTTGCAACACTTCTCAAGATAATACCCGCACAACCATTCAATCTTATAAGACGGCTCTCGTCTTAATTGCACACGAAATTCCATTCACTTCTTATCAAACTCCATCTAGTCTTCTAGAATCAATCGAGTCCTGTCCATTTATCGGCAATCCAAATCTGCGATAGCACAAAACGACCTTCCTTCCATTCCAGCAATTTAATCCGACCACTCAATTGTCTAATGTGTTTCCTTTTCGCCATTGATTTTCCTTCGTTCCTAGACCGGGTTTCTTGTCAAGAAGATTCCCTTCCTTCCCACCCTTTCCAAGAATCACCCTCACGATGAATGAAGGAATCTAGTTTTCACTTCATTTGATTGACTTTTCACCGATATTTTTCCCGAGGAGCGCGCTCATTTTCGATGCCATTTCGGTTCGGAGATTTCCCTTCCCTCATTCTGACTCCGACTAACTGCCTTCGTGAGAGTGTGTTGATGTGTTTTCTCCTATATATTTTTTTTACTCTGGTTCACAAATTTCCAATTCGCTGTGTTGCTTTTTTTTCCTTCGTTTCTCCTTTGGCAACATTAAGCTTTCCTTTCGTCTCGCAGCCAGCCTTTTTTTCCCAACTTGATCCTATGTGGAACCGAACGCCTTCTGATGATTCTATTTCTCTCTCTTTCCGCTGGCTCAAAGGAAGTGAGTGAAGAAAATGATTTCCGCTCTGCTGAATATAGTCTTTTTTTTTTGGTTTTGTTAATTTTCGTTGGACGAGATCCGCTTTGTGTTCGTCCAAGCCGGAGTGGCGCTTCAATCTTTTTTTTCCGTAGAATGCAGGGTTGTAGAAGTGAACATTTCGCTAAAGACTTATTTCCTATGCTGTCTAGAACAATCATGTTCAAGACTTGTAGAATGCTTTTAAACTTCGATCAAATTCTCACAAACTTATGGAGTCAGGAACTTGGATATTTCTCTTACATGATTCTTCAACATCTTTCTACCCTGCAGCATTTGTGAGTTAGCGATGCTGAGATGTGAATCTTCAAAAGTTATGAATCAAACTTAGCTAAAATCTTAAGTTCAACCCTTTGCCTCAATCAATTTCTTAGTTCCGTTTCCCTTACCTCCCTAAGCCGAACGCCGCAAGAAATTCCCTATTTCCCTTCGCCGATCGCCTTTCAACGCTTGCTCAATCACCGAAATGTACTCGCCGAGCGTGTCGATAATAGTTCATCAGCGAAATGAACCATTTGGCAGCATAACGCCAAACCAGAGGATCTCCTATTGCAACATGCCTTGGGGCGCTGTTTTCAATTCATCTGCTACTAACAAGAAAGAAGGCAAAATGGGTTCAAAGCATCCCGGAAAAGTCGTTTGGCGCGGTCAGAAAGACTGCATCTTCGGCTGCAGGGGCTGCCGTGTGGAGCGCAAAAGTGAACGGTGCCGGTGTGAAAGGTTCTGCAAACGCTAACCAGCCGCTGATGGCTAGTAGATGAACTAAAGGTGATTTAGCTAATATTAATTGGACGTATTTTCAAAGCAGCAAAACGGTGCTCCTATTGTGGGTTACTGACAGGGAGTCCTTTCTCTTCTACTGGAAGCCATCGTTGATTTAGCATTCGATCAGATGCCACTCGAATGCTGCCCGCCAAAGGCCGAGTGTAGGTCAACCGATAGATCTCTGTGCGCTTTGCGTTGAAAGGTGAGGTGGCAGCATTTCAACGTAATTACAAAGTAGTTCCTAGAAGGGCCGTTGATTGCAAGCTCCTTGCGTGAAGCGCTTTCTGTCATAATCCACAATTCCCACGGAGTCAAATCTACCAAACCAGTCGCAGTCATCATCCTGTTTAAGTGTCAATAAATATCATAACCTCAAAGCGGCTAATTTTAAGACCACAACCGGATTAACCTACGGAATGACTTTTCCAATTACCAAGCAATGGTGATCTCACAGCATTTTTCTAATAAAGTCGAACATTTCTCCTTCTTTATCCATTGCAGTCGCCTCGGCCGGATCCACCAACCACCAGAGCCAGCATCAGCCTCACGGAACAGTGGAAAGCAATCTACATCACACGTACAACTATCTCAAAAGCACTGGACAGGTGAGTGAGCCTCCCATGTGTGGCAATGATTTTTCTAAAGGCTCAGACCGACGGACGAAGCGGGCAATCCGTGTCGACGGGATGCTGCGGGTATTAACTGGTTGAGATTCAGATTGACTGGTCGATACTTGCTATTAACATGATTCCGACGGACACCGACACAGCTTGTTCATGATGATTGGCAGGACAAGCAGTATCGTCGCATGTTGCACCCCCTGTCCCGTAAAATGGAGTGTCGCTCATAAATGGAAATGAAGGGAAAGGGTTGTCAATTTTATCACCAGCGATGTGAAGGTTTAAATTTTCCGACATCAGCATTTCTTCGACTGGGATGTGTTTTTATTGTCACTCGAATGGAGTGAGTAGTTTCAACGTGGTTCATTAAAAGTTCCTACAATAAAGTGAAGCATATATTATTTTAGCTAAGTTCAAAAAACATGAAAAGAATCAAGGATAGGTTCAATTATTAATTAATATTAATTATTCTTGAGAACACTATTGTTTAGTGAGGGTAAAAATAAATTCATTTGATCTCAAATGCGCTGAAAATGCAGACAACCTTAACGGACAGACCAACTATCTTCGTGAATTTGAATTTTGAATTGACAGTACTGTCTCGACTACAGCAATAGAATTTTGCAAGATGACGTCACTAGTGAACGTGTGGTTCATCCTGATGAATGGAATTCAGTTTTGACAGGAGTCCGTGGTTTGTTTGTTTTCGAATTCAAACAGATGGAATAAACAAACCACGGACTCCTGTCAAAAGGAATTCATCCGATTCATTTTGCGAGGTTATGTTAGGTTGGTGTAAAACTCAATCGCTGAGTTTCGAAGTCATTATTTGGATTTGTTCATTCGGCGATGGATGTTCATTATCGTCTGTACTATTGTCAATATCAATATTCAATTTCATCTAGGTGGAGATGATTTCAAATGAAGCAACACTATTTCTTTCTTTTCGTGTAGAACATGATGTGTAAATGTTTAGGCTCAGATCGATCGGTTACAATTACTACAAGTTGTAATTATGATAATAGAGAGCAGAAACAGATGAGATAGTAGTAAATGTTTGATGATCTCTTGCGATTTCAACAAAGCTGCGTTAGAAAATCAAACTCTCATGAGTATCATGAAACGCGTAGTCGTAGAAGCATAATTAGTTGATTTGTTCATCGTCCTTTGTGGTGAATGCGATTTTCGTCCATTTTCGGATAAGCTTTTTTCTTCCGGTGTCCCGCTCCACGAGAAAACGTCTGCTAGTCACAAACTTCGAATGATCGTCTCTCCAGTCCTTGACCGTACACGCTCGTTTAGACCTACTCTAATTAGAGTAGGTTTCACTCAGTTCGCTTGTCTTACACGCTCAAATCAGCCTCTCTTTCGTTTTTTTTCTCACGGAAAAATTACTCAATTTTCATAAAAATTTAAACAACTTAATTTATGAGTTGTTCCAATTTTTACGAAAATTGAGTAAATTTTCCGTGAGAAAAAAAGGGATAGTGATACAAATGAAAGACAGGTTGTTTGAGCGTGTACCATGCTAAATGTCAAAAACTGAGTAACTTGAAATAAAGAAACTGAGAAAATGCTACTCTGATTGTAAAAGCGCTGTACTTATAAAAATAGAGTAATTATAATAAAGCTGTCCAAAGCGAAAAACGTTGTTCGGTCCAGGGTTCAGCCGATCAAAAGTGTTGAAGATGGAATGACTGTATGCTGTAATGAACGACAAATATTACGTCTAAGTGCCGAATTCAATCCATGCCATGGACATGATTTTCAAAGCCTTCAAAGTTTTTGGCATTGTTGTACCAATTCATCTCTGCATGGCGATGGATTTTATTTAATGTGATTTACACAAAATGACGAACCACAGTTCCAACTGGTTCGTTTAACGAATTGAATCAATTTGTTTTTGTTACTATACATTTAACTATCGGGTTTAAATGGAAATAAATAGCTTTTACTCAGGTTGTTTAATCAGTTAAAATTAGATAGTAATGTTAGTTCTAATTTTGACAAGTGATCTAGTTCATAAAAAATGAGTAACCCTATAGCTACTCTAGTTAAAGTTGATCAACTTTTAACATAACTGAGTCCTAAAGGGTTTGAGCTGTTTAGTGGAATACCTGTAACTAGAAATTAGAAGAAAAATTAGTATTTTCCATTTAATTCCAACTACCTTTGCTTATCTTCGACAGATACGCGTATTTCGTCTACAATGTGTAGACTTCTTCAGTGTCTCGTACTAAGTCGAGTTATTAGTACGAGACACTGAAGAAGTCTGCACATTGTAGACGAAATACGCGTATCTGTCGAAGATAAGCAAAGGTAGTTGCAATTAAATGGAAAATACTAATTTTTCTTCTAATTTCTAATAACTGAGTCGTTTTCTAATCAGTTTTGAAAAAAAACAAACAAGCGTGACTGAGTAATGTTAATTCTATTTTTGTCAGGTGACCTAGTTGATCAAAAATGAGTAACTCTTTAATTACTCTAATATGTTCCTACTCTGAGAAAAAATTCTATCGTTGTACCGACTATTAAATCATGGTCAAGATGACTATCACATATAATGGTTACAATAACCACGAAAATGGTTGAATTTAATACGATCATGGCATTTTTGACTTTGATGGACTTTGACTATGATCAAGGACTATTCCGGCATTATGGCAAATGTTGGATCAACTATTTTTAATGGTCGTTTTGAGCATGATCATAGTCGGTTCAAAATCACTACACTACAATAGTCATCCTAACCCCCAATAATGGTAAAATTGACTACCAAATTTGTCTCTGTGTATTTTAACGAAACTGAGTCGATTCTACTCAGTTTTGAGTAACTACAAACAAGTGTATTTATACCCTTTGTCTCAGTAGCTACACGGCTGCATTTTCCTCTCTCTTTTCATTTCATCTTCGTAGGTGCGCTCTTGAACCGGTAAAGAATGAGTTACTTTCCGTCTTACCGTACACTGAACCCAAAAATCCTCCTTTTATCGAATGAATCCTCCGTCGGTTGATATCGAAACATTGGAATCGCATATTCGAATGATAGCTGCAGGCGAAGGATGATTTTCTAGAAACCAGATGATTATCCTTCTTCTTATCCTGTTGAAAAACTTATAATCCGCGAAGTGAATTGACCTCCCGTTAAAATTTGGATGCACGCTGTATGAAAAATCGTCATCCCAAAGTGGAATGTGTAGTGCATTGGAAAAGCCCTATAACGCAAATCATTTGATATGAGGATGACAAACATTCTATTTTACATCATTCGGTATAAACCTATCCATCGCTATTAGAACTGGTACCATCACGAATAAATAATCGAAACCCGCTCGCATCCTACGGGGTCACGGAAGAATATGTCCGGACTACTCCGATTTTTTATTCTGTTGCATTATTTGCTTAACGGTTGAAGAAGTACAATGAAAAATTATTTTACGTCGTTGAATTGTTTCAAATTAGACTGCTTTTCGTTAAAGGGCGCAATCGAATTACTTTTCAAGACGATCCTGGGATAATGTTTGGGTTCAGTGTAGCTCTACCTCTCAGTTGCTGCACGACTACATTTGCCTACCCTCTTTCGGTTTCTTCTTTCCCCGCGCTCTGTCGAGGCAGTATACACGGTATGAATCAAAAACCTATAAATGGGTAAAAGTTTGCCAATTTATCAAAAAGAAAGTCAACTAAATGGGTAAACTTGACGTACCCATATCTGAGTATATGGTCAAATGTCAGAAAGTGGTATTTTTTACCCATAGTTGAAAATTAAATTTTGTGGAGAATGGATAAAAAATACCTATTATCTGACGCTGGCACGATTCACTCAATAATTGGTAAATCGAGATGACGCATTTGATTGATAACCCATTCAACCCATTTAATATTAAACCCATTAGTAGGTAAAATTTTACCCATTAATGTTTTTTTTTTATTCTTACTGTATGAGGAAAAACACAAGGAACAATTTATTAAATTTAAGCTTTATTTCTCTCGCTTAACTCATGTTGTATATAACCATCACTTGGAACGGGCCGTAAGAATCCGGGCCGTAAGAGGCCGTAAGTGCCTCTAACAATTTATAAATAAATGAAACCGGATTCTTACGGCCCGTTCCAAGTGATGGTTATATACAACATGAGTTTTGAGCTCATCAACCTAACCTTCCGACACTTCCGAGCTGCATTATGAAGAATTGTTCTTCTACCCTACATAATTATAACACCTAGTCCTACTTGCCCTGCAGCCTCTCGAGCTATGCATCGTCCAGCTTATTACTGAGTTACAAAAAATTACTTCTGAAAATCGGGACAAGAAAGAGGTCAATCCGTAGTCGATTTCTTTTGGAAAATTAAGGAAAATTAATTTGGATAGCACGAGCAAACTGGAGCTGGAATATTTTTAATACCCATTTATGTCTAAAAACCCATATATTTTTTTAATAACCATACCCATAACATTTTTAAATACCCATATTTTTTTCAATAACAAATTATCCAAATAGGTAATACTTTTCGCTTTCTCGTGTTTTTTATTTATCATTTTTTTGACAGCTGTATTCAACTACGAAAAATGGGTGAAATTTGATCAATTACTGGGTTTTTGATTCCTACCGTGTAGGGGGATAATTACGGCTATGGTTGTATCCACGAGTAACCTTTCAGCTCTCGCCTTAACAGTGATGCCAGATATGCCTAGTGAAAAAATAAAATAGGACATGTGTTCACGTTCTTATTATTATTCTGAAATCTATTTTTTTTTTATTAATTCGTCTCTGATCACTACACCCTTGATTTTGACATATGAGATTTTCAAAACAAATAAAATTCATCTACACTGACTCT
This sequence comes from Aedes japonicus, assembly GCA_034211315.2. Classification (NCBI taxonomy): domain Eukaryota; kingdom Metazoa; phylum Arthropoda; class Insecta; order Diptera; family Culicidae; genus Aedes; species Aedes japonicus. The sequence continues at coordinate 42,319 of JASCZW010005862.1, forward strand.
AAATGTTTTTCATTGCGTATGACAGTAAGTGATAAAAAGAGACACCGCTGTTGTCTATGATATCTTAAATACACTACCTCTAAAATTATGGGCTCATTTCGAAAAGTGAAGTGAATAATTACATCCCCCTAAAACGTACTGGCTCACTAAGAACAGTACAATTTATGATACTTATGATAATAATAATCCTTAAACCTTGATTACCTGCAATAATGTTGACTTAGGTAACGTTGTTCTTAAGCTCAAGAGCTTACAGGTACGGTAGTGTATTGTTCGGAATTTGGTCACTGCGTGACGCGAGCACGCATGTAAAAGAGTGTATTTTTTTAAGTTTATATCGTGATTACGATCACCTAGACTGTTTAAACCTTTAGCAAACTTCTTCAAAAGGTCTAGGGATTTGGGAAGGTGGAGGCGTATGGCTTGAATTCTGTCAATACGCGGTGCTAGTGTAAAAGAAAGGATTTTTCAACGATTTTATATCGTAATCCCACCACCTAGAGAGGAGGAACATTCAGCATAAATGTTCAGTAAGTCAAGATCTTTCAGAAACTGTAGAGTATCAGAATATAGTCACTACGTAGTGCTAAAGGACATGTGTAGGGGAGCGTTTTTCATAAAAAATATATTGATCCAGTTTAATTAAAAAGTTCGAGTCAGAAAACTTGTTCCGAAGAATCCTAGAGGGTTTGAGCTGTTTAGTGGAATGTCTGTAACTAGAACTTAGAAGAAAAATTAGTATTCTCCATTTAATTCCAACTACCTTTGCTTATCTTCGACAGATACGCGTATTTCGTCTACAATGTGCAGACTTCTTCAGTGTCTCGTACTAATAACTCGACTTAAGTCATTCTATTTGAAGTAATAACTAAAGACACCGTTCTGTCCACTCACAACGTGTGATGGTGGTTTCCTTTATTGGGAAAGCATTTCTTTTTTAACTACGCTAGTTGTTTTAAACCAGTTTGAACCAAAAGTTAGCTCGCTGTTGAGGCCGCTTACTTAGTATGATGGTTTTGGTTTTATTTAAAAAAACAGGTAATTTTTAATAATGCTTGGACCGATTTCTACCAACAGTAAGCATATTATTGGCGTCACTCACAGAGAACACACAGTGGTGATTGTAACATTTTGGGAAAACAAGAAAGATTTTAATAACGACTGAGAACCAATACACTCCGATTTATACCAACAATAAGGATGCTGTTGAGACCACCTACTAAGTGTGATGGTGGTTCTCTTTATTGGGCTTTTATTTTTAAATTATGCTTATTAGCTGCTTTCAACGGATTGAAATCAACAGTAAGGATGCTGAAACAGCCACTCATAGAGTTTTTCTTCTTCTTTAACAATTCAAGCTTATAGCTTTCACAATTAGCTTATTGCTTGCTCTCATCTTTGTGTTCTAAATGCACTTCCACAGTTATTAATTGAGAACTGTCGATGCAGGTACCACTTTTGCATTAGTATGATTGTGTGGCAAGTACAATCATACGCTATGCCCAGGGAGTCGAAAAATTTTCCTTAACGAATAATTCCTAGACCAGACCGGGAATCGAACCCAGCCACCTCCAACATGGTGTTGCTTTGTAGCTGCGCCTTAACCTAAGGGAGGACACTCATAGAGCGTGATAAGTATTTTGCATTTGAAAATCAATGTAATTTTTAAAAACGCTAGAAAGCCGATGTGTACCAATTTATACCACCAGTAAGAATGCTGTAGACATCATTCACAAAGTAAGTGTGATGGTGGTTTCCTTTATTAGGAAATCAATAAAAAATTAACAACGCTTACTAGCCGCATAACCCAGATTTAAACTGAACCTAGTTAGCATTAGCATTAGCATTAGCATTGACGTTTGCACACCTCGTGGATGGAGCTACGATGAGGAATAATTCGTTGAAGACATTGCATGTCACCATGAAACGAACCCAGTCACTGATACGTTTCTTCACGCAATAATCTCCACGAAGACACTCCTCAATCGCTCACCTGGCCACGTCCATGCAATCGTTGAAGATAGGGAGGATTTGGTATCTACCTTAAGAAGACACGGGGAACCCACGTAGCCTTCAGCAGACATCAAAGGAAAAAGGAAATGAATAGTCGGAGAGAATAGTTGAACAGAATGCCCTGTTTGGTGTACAGAACAAAAATTTATTCAAACATGGTCGTTGGGAGCATCCAGTCTAAGAAGATTATGTGATCCTCCATTTCTCTTCAAACGGTTGGGACTTAAGCATTAACTATGGGTATAGCGCCATTACTCGCTCTCTGAAAAGAAAAGATTGTCTGAAAATATAATAACGGGTAATGAAGAAAAACTTGTCAGATTTCTGGAATTGCTGCGACCACATCGCGTTACTTTAATATACATCTTTATGTATCATTATTTAATCAGTCATCATCATAATTTGTATCAAATCACAATTCAAAAAAGATTTTAAGCCGAAGCATTATTTTTGGATCATTATCCAAATATTAAACGGGCATCTGGACCTGTTATGTGTAAATTATGCGTTTTGAAAACGAAGCAAAACATATATGATTCAAACAGTATTGCCATATCATGTCATCGCGCAAAAATATATGTTACACGTAGTAATGCTTCATGGCAGTTTTTATATGAACTGCCAGATGATGTTTTGTTTTCGAATTTCAGTTGAAGGAAAGTTCAATTTATATGAGTTCCGTTTGTAAAACTACTATTAAATACTTATTCAACCAATTAATATTGATTAAGGGTTTGAAATGATGTGTTCAAATTCAGTTATGGTAAAAGGAACCATTTTAAGACAGGGTGCTAATCCTTTGTTTAGCAATAAAAGCAAATATGTTTACCTAATAATTGATACAGCTAAACATCTAAAACATTTCACTCGATTGTGAAATCGTGGAAAATTGGAACCTATGATAATCATTCGAAGCAATTGAAGGTCTTCTAATTGTTGAAATTTTACCTATCAATAGTTTCCACATGCCACCGGTCTTACTCTATAATATTGATGGTCATTTTTATTTTCGTTGCAAATTCAGTTGTAATACTTTATACTAGAAAGGCGATGCATTGAAGTATGTTAGCATATAGACGTCCCAATAGGTGTAGTATAGATGTAATATTTGAATAAATAAACTATCAATGGTAAGTAGAACTATTGCTTGTAGATATAAATCTTTGAATATGCAATTGTAATGATATTGTCGATTGACGAGAAATAAATAATAATAAATGATCTTGTTATCACCATACCGCATGTTAATGAATTTTATAGATATAACCTTCTTATTATTAAAGCAGAATCAAATATGTCCCATCATTAAGGCATAGGCAATTTCTATGATATAGTCTATGATTTGGACCCTTCAAACATAAAACTTTCAGATTTGATGCATAAACAAGTTAAATGATAATCACAATGCACTCAATCTATATGGAATGTGAAGCAGAAATAATATGGTCGTCACTCATACAAACACAAATATATGTAAATTTACTTAGTTGAATTTAATTTGATACTGTCCAGCCTTTCCGCTTGGCGAAAAGTGGTTCGAAAATGTTGCTTATCTGCTGAAAGCCAATCCGAATCTTCCCTTCTGCTTTCAGCCCGATCTCCAATTGGCCGCAGGAACTTGGTTAAGTAGAAGTACATACACTTGCGGCCAACGCTGGAAATTCAACTACATTCCCGGAGGCCTTCAACACTTCAGCATACTTTTCCACTTAGAAACGGTATCAGTGCGCTAGCAACTCCTATTTATCGCAGCAAATGTTCACTCCGCGTAACTTTCTTCGGACCAATTATAAACGTCACGAAGAGATTTTATCAAAAAAAAACCAACCGAACTTAACGTTAAAATGCATTCGAAATCGAATAATCTACACTGTTCACTGTTGTACAGACTTTAAATTAGTTTAAAATCAATATAAAAATATGTATTTTCGAGAGAGAAGAACTCAGCAGAAAAAAATAACACGTCAGATCCCCAGATTTAAACTGAATCTAGTTTAACATATATTCCATATTGATTAAAACCTAATTATGTTTAACATAGAAAATGGAGCTTCTGGCCAATGCCTCGAGGTATGCAACGTGCATTGACGAGCAAATAAAAATGCTTCAAAAGTAGGTGTAGATACCTATGGGTTTTAAAATATAAGTAATTGTGATTGAAACTTCACTAATTGAAAGATTTTGTTTAAAAGTTTATCAAGAATAAAAAGGTTCGTATGTGGCATACGACATAAACGCTATAGCTAGTTCCATCTTTCTATGCCTCCTCTACTGCCTGTTGAGGACGTCGTTCTCTGAATATGATTGTTTCAGTTTTTATTTTTCCAGTTGCACTAAATAAGCAGCGTGCTTTAAGTATTTAACCATCAACATGATTGTAAACTTGGTGGAGCTCGTCTTTGTAGATGCATGAACAAGCTTTCATATAAAATTTGAATTTCTCACCGAATATCTGTAGTCTGCATCATTTTGTACTCGAATACTTTGAGTGCTTTACTATTTTTCTTCGATGAGTATGCTAATAGAAACTTGTATAAACTTATACAAAGCAAATTTTGTTCTCATTTGTATGATGCGAGGCCACAGCAGACCACACGTTACGCAAGAAATCCAATTTACTGTTACTATCCGTCATGTTGCCTATTTGAAACAAGTCAGAAGTATTCCGGAATAAACAATTTTCTCAAAAACTTTAAAAATATCTATGAATCCAACTTGTGTTCACCCATTTTCTCATTCGGGAGAATTAGGCAGAAATGCGTGAATGTTTAAATTAAGATTGTCTGGCTACCCTAGAAACTTGATGGATCATTTTTACCAAAAATCAGCAGTATAAAGTGACAAAAAAAACTGCTGAATAAGTGGTTATTTGACTTGCGATTGGATTGCGATTTTTGTCGTGACATCAGTCTACAAACCATTTTCGCAGTATCCGGAAAATAATGTGGATGATTCGTTCTATCAGGCTGCTGTGGGAAACATGAGTAGGTATGCTTGTTAAACTGTCCTAATTCCTGTTTAATAATAGAGGTAATTGTCGTACAAGATGAAACCTGAGAAATTTGTTTGAGGTATTCTCGTTTAAGGTAGCTGGATCTTGACACATAATTATTGAAAATTGTCCAGATGTTGGAAGCTCTTGTTTAGTAACCGTAGAATGGCATCTAGAACACTGAATTGATAGCTGGCAACAAGTCAAAAAATTCAAAAGAACAAGCAAGAAAACTAAACTATGAATTTTCGGACCCGCTTTCAATAATAAATGCATAGTGAATGTATGTTTTTGCATCCATTCAGTTTCCTAATCCATTCAAATCTGCCAAGCTGTCAAGCAAATATATGTATCTTATTCTAACTCTATAGAGAGAAACACACTTCCTACATCTCCTTCCCTGATAATATATTACAGACCATCTGCTCAAAAAAATTAATTACTTTTACCGAATTGTCGTTTCCCTTGATTATCAACTCGGTTGGAAATGTTCTCTCAACTTCGGAAAGCTCGGTTTATGCATCACACAATGGAAGTTATGTATGTCCTACTCACAATCCAATCTTGGCCGACAAAACGAGGGGAGCCGAAGCTCCAACTGAGTCGTTGCTTACACGCAAACCAAAGGTTAAATACACGAATTGTAACTGTAATGGATTGATTCAAATTGTGATAGGTGAAAATGCACGTTGCTGGAAACGTAACTGGTAGCGTTGGTGTCCATTTGGTCAACGGGAGGAGTTAAATTAGGTCATTCCAATGAACCATATGCTTTTGATAGTCCTGCGCCTCGGATTCGAAACCGTTAATCACAGTAAGTGGTTATAAACATTGAATCAATGTTTCCAATGCTAGCAGAAATTGGTAAATATTAAACAATTGAATTATAGACATATTTGGATAGCATCAAAAACCTAAACCTCTGCAATACAGTAGAAAGCTGTAAAATTAATGATTCACTTTTTTTAAATGATCATTACCAAAATGTTTGAATAAACGAACAAAGTTGTGGGAAAACTTTACAATTCCCAGTGGGTGTATGACTTAAATTTGTCGGATTGCTACAAACACCAACATCCTTCTTCTTCCAAGTAGGCTATGTTGCGTCTGTAAAATGCATTTTGACAGCTCAAATGTTCTTGTTGCTTATATTCGTATTTGCGCGGTCATTGTGAATCTCTCAATCGAAACTATCTCGTTGACAGTTCCAGAAGATGAACCCACCGCCCCACGAGCTAAATCGGCCATCCAGTTAACCTCTGTGCTATTGGAGGACTCCAACTTGTACAAACAAAAGGCAATTGCGACATCTCGGCATCACATGTGGTTCACAAGTTCTGTTTACTAAACCTTCAATTCAGAGCCTTAACAGCTAGCATAGGGCCGGAAGATGTATTACTCCCAACTGGAAACCATATTCATAAACTTATCAGGACCATTCATCCCCTTTCTACTTTTCTGCCAATCATTCCTGGTGCTCTGGGAAATCGGATCCCCTGAGCTGTGACACCAACACAACGGCCACTCGTCCTCGCAATGAAGGAAACTCTCCACTTCTCGTTCAAGTGGAGCGTATGTGCTCTGGTCGAGATTGAATATTCATTTGATTTCATTCTCATCTAATGCTTTTGTTCTCCGGCACGGGACTTTGGGAAGTGGGAAATCGAAAAACCAAGAGCCAGTAAAATCTGTATGTGTTTTCCAGATGAGATTTCAGCGCGCCGCAGGTGCTGTTGGATTTTGATTCGCTTTTAAAACTTCCCTGCTTTAATTCCGTCAGTTTCGATGTCGTGCTATCAAACCAGTATAAAATTTGGCCATCAATGTCCGGTTCCCAGCGGTGAAAACTAATCTGGAATGATAAATTCAAACAGCAAACAGTCCTCTGAGAGCACTCAATAAAATGAAACGGGAAGAACTTATCCCAAATTCTCGTATGGCTTGAAGGTACTTATTTTGAAATTGACTAACAGATGGAAACCACAGTATCATGGCCAACTGTGATAGAAAAACATATCATCGTTGTACATAAAGTCCATAGAAATCTATTCGGAAGAAGTCACACCGAGATTGAAGAAAGAACAACTATCAAAAGCATCATAATTCACATGTCCTTTGCCATTGTTTTTCATTCCTCAACACTAGGACATTTTTCCATATTTTCTTCAGAAAGCAAAAAAAAAAACGGCACTCATGTTCCTTCTGGAACTGACCGCAAAAACCTCAGAGCGATGCTTTTCCTGATAATAACATTATATTGCTTTCCTCTCCTCGGCTAAACGGCAGAGGAAGGTGAGGTCTGAGCTTTCAGCTTTCGACCACCCACATCAAAAGCAGCAACGGCAGTGTTTTCTAATTTTGAAAACAAATTCAAACAACATCATAACAACACCAACGCAATCGAACAATAAACGGACAGAGAAACGGCCACCCACCTCTTCTCCCACTTTTCCTCGTGAATCCTGGTCGATCCTTGAGTGAGAATGAATACAATGCTCACACGTAGAGTCGAGCTCATCTTTGGACGAGGCATCTTTCTTTGTCGTACGTAGTATAGGAGTATGCTAGGACGGAATCGAGTTCGGCACCCCTATTTTGGAATCTTCTCATTCTAAACAGACCTCTGGAGGATCGCATCAGCAACAAAAAGGACAAGAAAACAAAAACCAATAAAGCTCCATTCGAGGTGCTTCCTCCAGTCAGTCCGCAGAGGACTGAGCTCGATTCATTCCAAAATCCCGTAATCGTTGGCTCCGAACCTAGTGAGTGTATTTGACACCGGACAGTTTTCCCTCAGCTTCTTCCATGCTGTGCTTTTTGTTGCAAACCATCTTAGAACGAAATGAACTTTTCCTTTCATTCGATGAACTGACACTCTGACCCTGCCCGTTCAATGGGAGCTGGTCTGATAAATAGAATGTGAGATACAACAATGGTTGGGTCCTCGTCGTGCTTAGGTTGAGTTCGTCCGACCATCCTGAAAGTAGCTGGGATCGATTCTGGTTCTGATTGTACTTGCCATACAATAATACTAATCTTAGATCTCTGGAAGTGTAACTAGAACAGTTGAGAGCCGACTATAGCTTGTTTGTGATTTGCAGTAAACTTGGAATTCCAAGAAAGAAGAAACAACAATAAAGGAGAGAGAGCATGGTAACACTTTCAGTTCCTAAATGGATAGATAGACAACAAAGTTGCTGTATTTGCAGAAATTAAATGTCTTTTATCCAAGATGAATTGATAAAGAGTTTATGGAACATACACCAGCAAGTGTGAACCTTTTAGTTTCAAACGTATTGTGGTACAATTGCCTTTGAAAGAGTAAACATATAAAGGGTGTCCCACATCAAATTGCATCACGGAAAAAACGCTGTGAAAAATTATCTAGCTGACCGATGTTTTCCTTAGATTTGACCTCCTTGGGATGCTTCCATAGTGCCTACTTCATAATAGCCCAGTATTTTTCAATGGGCCTTAGTTCCGGTGCGATGGGGGGTAGAGAGTACGACAGTGACAGTTAGCCTCGTACCACTCCAGGGCAATATTTGAATAATGGCACGAAGCTAGATCCGGCCAGAAGATCGTAGGGCCCTCGTATTGCTTCAACAGAGAAAGCAGCCGCTTCTGAAGACACTTTTTGAGGTAGATCTCCCCGTTTACAGTCCCGGTAGTCACGAACGGCGCATTCCGTTTGCCACATGAACAGATCGCTTGCCAAATCATGTATTTGTTGGCAAACCTTGAAAGTTTCTGCTTTTTTACTCCTCCGGAACATCAAACTTGTGCTTGTCGGTGAAGAACAGTAGCCCGGGAAACTGCCGAAAGTCCGCCTTGACCTAAGTCTTATGATCCATGATGAGACAATGACCGTGTTTTTCCCGGTCCTTGGCTCTTCGAACAAAAGACTTGGACTGATTCAACTTTTTGGCCACATCTTTGACCGAAGCATTGGAATTCCGCTTAAAAGTTTTTAAGACACGCTTGTGATCCTGATCACTCTTAGAACATCCATTCTGACCGCATTTCTTCTTCCGTTCGATGCTCAGAGTTTTGTAGTATCGGAATGAGTTTTCTTCAAATATTTTCGTTTTCTAATATGTGTAGTTTCTCCAAAATAAAACGGAGGTGTGTGTTATTAATTTATCCATCGGATCGTTAGTTAATTCCATGGTTTTGCCCCACTCCAGACGGAGGAGTCTCGAGCCTCCAGAAAACCCCACATTCCAAATTTGGTTCCATTTGCTTGATTGATTTTCGAGTTATGCAAATATTTGTGTTTCATTTGTATAAGAACCCCCCTCCGCTTCAGCCAGGAGAGGAGTCTCAAACCATTATAAGAACCTTGTCCGGCCCTAAAAACCCCTGCATACAAATTTCAGTCTGAATAATTCTCATGTTTGGTTGAGATTTATGTTTCATTTGTGTTTCATACAAAATTTCAAGCCGATCGGTTCAGTAGTTTTTGGGTGTGTAAGGTTCAGACAGACAGAAATTAATTTTTATTTACATAGATAGATTCTATTTTCCTGTAAACTTTTTCTTATAGAACGAGCCTTACGGCAAAGTATCACACCTGATATCAGTGCCTTTATATAAACGTACTACAACAGAACATTAAACAATGTTAACAAATGAAAGAAATCCAGTGTCTGGATTCAAACCTAGTGTTGATGTGAAGAGTTGTGATAGTACTTGATGTATGAACTTACAACGCATTGGTTTTAATGACGCTGATCATACAATTTTAGATTAGAGTCAAAACAATACTGCAAAAGTTTACGACTCCCATGTGTCATTTCCATCATGAGATGAGATAAGAGTTCGTTTCATGATTTCTTATTGTTATTATTAATGGATTTCTTTCCGTGTATTAACTACCCAAGTAGCACCAAAAACATAAATATTCCTCTTTTATTTTTCATTAGTCATGCTGTAGATCTATAGTAGTGTGATTTGACTAGTTTTCCCTCTGATGCAATTAAATTCAGTTTCTTTTAGCCGCTTAATAAATTTTCCGTACGTTTTTGGGTTTTTCAGCTAGCACAAGTTTTTCACATCTGAAATCTTATTTGCATATTATGTTCCATAAATGTATCATCATAAGTCTTCCGTCTTTCAAGAAACAAACATTTGTGAGAGAGACCAAACGTCAACAAAACTAATTAGATATGTTTGGTCAGCGTCCTATTGATCGGAAAACAAGAATTTTGAAGCTTTGCTTTAGACAAATATATATCAAATATATATTTATGTCGCATACTCGTTTGCCACTGCAAGAACTTAGGTTATGCTGGAATGAAATATTGAAAATTTCAATTGCCAATAGTTTACATGATCGAACATCAGGATTGGTAAAATCTGTTGTATGATAACGTTTTGATACTTCTAAACTTTTGCGCCAATCGAGAACAAATATTTGCTTGAGCAAATGTGCTTCATTTAAATCAATGCCCCTAGTCTGAATTCACTTATAACAAAACTAATATCTATTAAGTCTCAAGTAAGTTAAATATTATAGGGATGATGCTGGTAATGTTTAAGAGAATGACAACTCTATATCTCATATGTCGAAATGGTTGAATGGTTAGAACACCGATCTAGTAAGCGTGAAGTTCACGAATGCCTTGTTGCCGAAGAAAATTTGTTTAAATAATATTTAAAACTATTTTGTATATGACAATTGCCTGACAACATTTTTTTGAAATTCAGAAAACTCCACTTTCTGCGCTATTTTAATTCTATAGTAGTACCCAAAAAGGTTTACCATACCATCATTACAATTAAGCAAACATGCATGCAACAAAACATTTGGTGTTACTTGGGTTACTCTGAACGCGATTTGCGACTGAACTTCGATACTCAGATTTTATTACATATGAAATCAATGCCTTTATGTAAACGTATTACGACATTGAAATAAAAATGCAAAATATGTGATTTTTTCATTACCGGTTAAATTTTTAGTATCCCGGGATGAAATTAAGCTCTGCCAAATTCAACTAGGTATAAAGCTAGACCTACGGACGGGAGTAGAGTGGTAACTTTAGTTGTTGAATTTGACACTACACCGTCATCTGCAAGTTGTCTCAGCGTACAGTTGTCACTTAGACAACCGTCAATGTCTTTGACATAAAAATTATACAAAAGGGGGCTTAAATATGATCCCTGGGGAGACCCATGTGAAGGAATCGTGAAGCTGTAGAGGTTCCGCGAGAAAAGCTCATATGTTTTCTGACAGCAAATTGTACAAAAAATTATTCATTAATGGTGAAAAGCCACAAGCGTGGAGTTTATCTGAAAGAACTTCAACAGATACTGAATCAAAAGCCCCCTTTATGTCCAAGAATACAGAAGCCATTTGCTCTTTTTTAGCAAAAGCTAACTGAATATCCGTGGAAAGCAACGCGAGACAGTCGTTCGTTCCCTTACCTCTACGGAAACCATATTGAGTATCTGGAAAGCAGGTTGTTCGTCTCCAACCCATTTGTCCAGACGGAAAAGGATCATTTTCTCCAACAACTTTCGAATACAAGATAACATCGCGATAGTCGATAGGAGTTGTGGTCGGACGCGGGCTTTACCAGGTTTTTGAATGGCAATAACTCTCACCCGTCTCCAATCATCCGGCACAATGTTGAGTTCTAGAAACTGATTAAACAAGTGCAACATGCGCCTCTTCGCGACGTCTGGGAGGTTCTTGAGCAAGTTGAACTTGATCCTATCAGCCCCTGGAGCCGTATTGCCACACGAAAGGAGTGCGAGAGAGAACTCTACCATTGAAAAGGGCTGGCTAATTCCATCTATCGAATTCGTGTTTTCGCGAGGAATCATCCGTGCCGGCACAGAATCTGGACAAACTTTTCGCGCGAACTTGAGGATCCATTGGTCCGAGTACTCCTCGCCTCGTTGTTCGTAGTTCGGTTACGCAACCTTCGCGCCGTGTTCCAAAGAGTACTCATCGACGTTTCGCGCGATAGCCTGTTCACGAATGTTCGCCAGTAACCGCGTTTCTGGCCTTGATGAGGCTCTTAAGTTCGCGTTCGAGAGCCGTGTATACTTCGAAGTGCTCAGGTGTTCCACGTCTACGGAAAACTTTAAACGCGTCGGACTTTACGGTAAACCTCGGTGCATTGCTGATCCCACCATGGAGAAGGAGGTTTCCTGCGAGATGACGTCCTGGAACTGGTCGAGTTTGAGCTGAAGCGCGCTGTCTAAGATCAGGTTGGAGAGGAAGTTATACTCTTCCAGCGGTGAAAGCCTTTCACCGTCGTTACGGCTTCATCTACTGCTGTCCTAAACTTTGTCCAATCGATGTGACGGGTAAGATCATGCGTGACGTTAACAGATTTCGACGGATTGAACCCGGTGGCAACCGAAATTTTTATGGGCAAGTGATCACTACCGTGGGATCTTGAATCACATTCCATGTGCAATCCAACGATAATGAATTCGAAACAAAGTGTGAGGTCTAATCTACCGCCAACTGAGGATGTACCAGCCAAACGTGTTACTTCCATTGTTGAAGAACTGTCATATTGAAGTTGTCACAGAGGTCATATATCAGGGAAGACCGGTTGTCATCGTACAGTTCTCCCAGCCTGTACCGTGAGAGTTAAAATCTCCCATGACCAACCGTGGAGCAGGAAGAACCGAACAAATATCTGAGAGTTGTTTTCGGTTAATTGAGGCTCTAGGAGGAATGTACACGGAAGCAATGCAAAGGCTCTTTATTTTTAATAACAGCCTGACATGCGACAACTTCAATACCTGGAATAGGAGGAAAATTCACTTATAGAAGGAGTAGCACTTTTTGATCCCCAAAAGCATTTCCTCCACGTGAATCCTCACGATCAAGATGAATAATATTGAAATCATGAATCGGAAGATTGATTTCGGAAGAGAGCCATAGTTTCACAAAGAGCGAATGCATCACAACCGGTAGTGTGAGCTAAAATTTAAAAGATTCCAATTTAGGAATCAAACTTCGACAATTCCACTGTAGAACAGTGATCAAATCCCTGACCTCATTTGGAAAATTATCCATCGAAGGAAATGATAGCTGCAAGGATGGGCCACTTAATTGTCAATTGCTTCAAAAAGGTCTTCACTGTTGGAAGCATTGCACAAACAATGCTTTTGAGAGGGTCAGAAATTTCAAGGTACTTGAAGATACCTTCGGCAATGTCATCAAATGAGAACAGCCCACTTGAGGAGGGAGCTTCTGTTCTTAAAATAGGCGTCAGGGCTTTGGATGTCCCCGGAGAGATGGAAAGTCCTGGTGTAGTTAGTACTACGGAAACCAGGAGGAATTGTGTTTTCCTTTTTCCACCTCTTTTGAAATGGGCAAGCTGGTCTCGGCTCTTTCAACAACTTTCCGTGGGCGGACGCGTCTCGCTTCTTGAAGCACCTTCCGGAAAAGTGAACGACGTTCCTCTTCAGCTCGAATCAAAGTCGGACTCGTCATCTGACAGAGGATGCAAAGGATTTGTATTGACATTACGGTGATGGTGAGGCTTTTTCACCATCTCAGCAAAGATTGCCTTGAACGCTGTTTTAGCGAGCGTTCTAATTGTTCCTCGCGTTGTTTGCATGCCGGGCACGATGAGAGAGCATGAGGAGGAGTTCCTTTACAAAAGCGCATTTAGGTGTGCTGTCTGCGCACGCGCCATCCTCATGCTTCTCTCCGCAGTTGGAGCAGGCGCTTATTGCCGCAATGGGAGGTCGTAGCGTCCCATCTGCTGGCATTTCGGCAGATCACGACCCGAGGTACAAACAATCGCACAGGTAGTCGAAGTTTTCCCAACCTCGACGTATTGAGGGAGGGCTGAGCCAGAGAAGGTCACGCGAAAACGAGTCTCGACGGTGTAAACTTTTTTCACCCTTATTGGTCGACACTGCGCCAAGTTGGCGCACATCCAGTATCTTAACTGGTGACAGCAGAGGGTTCTCAAATCGACCAACCTCCGCTTCAGCAGGATCTCAGGGTCAGACTCGTATCGGTGACCACACCTTCGATTTCAATACCCTGAGCTGGGATATATACTGATACTCGAGTGTAAAAACTGAGAGACAGCAATCTCATTCGCCTGCTTAAGGTTGGATCACAACGACCCGAAGTTTATTCGGTCTTACTTTCATTATCTCGGTCACGGCCGAGAATCGCTTCGTCAGATCATCAGAAATCTGACAAACATTCAGAGGTTTCGATTTGGGCTGAAAATAAACAACCCATGGACCAGTTGAACTGTCTGGATAGGCACGTGATCTGGTAACTCTATGAGCTACTTCATCATTTTCAGCCACAGATGATTCATCTTGCGATAAATCATCCATGGCTCGCTTGTGGAGCTTATCACGCTCAACCACTAACGTAATTATCTCACAATCAATCACAGATAAACAAACTAAACCTAAAAAAACTAAAACTAAATACACTCACACACTATCAATCACTCTCCACACTACACACACACTACGATGAAAATCACTTATCTTATATACTACTAAAAACTTATCTTATATGTATCACGGATCTACTGCAGCTGGGCGACGAATGCGCTGCTGCTGCCGAGCGACGATGAGTGACCGCGTGTACCGTCTAAGCGTGGAGCTGAACGATGACGATGATGTTGCTGGTCGGCGGTAGTTGGTGGATGGAAGAATGCACGCTTCACACGATGGGCTGCTGGTATGCGTGCCGTATAGATGCGGGACAATATGGCTTCTCGATCGTGGCAATATTGCTAATTGAAATTAATGACGCTGTTGCACAACTTATCACACAATGTTCTCTTCTTCAGTAAATCAAAACTGATTTCAATCGCGACGATTCCACTGGCGATTGAGAAATTCCTTTTTCTGAAGACTAAACAACTCGTAAAAAGCTTCCAAAACAACGAAAAGCGGACCGAACGAACTGTACCGTTCGCGTGTTCACTGGGCAAAAAAAAAAGAAATCTCTTTATGATGATGATGTTATGAAATACTACCATCTATTGTAGCAAGGTAGCTTTCCATAGCAGTGGAATAATCTGAAAAACAATTTTTTCAGGTTTCTATACTTCCTAGAGAATTTAAGCTGTTTATTAACTAGAAATGAGGGTAGGCAAAGGTGGTTGGAATTAAATGGAAAATACTAATTTTTCTTCTCATTTCTAGTTATTATCTACTTGTTTGAGAAACCCTGTATGAAGGGCCAAAAACGTTTGGGCGGGCCCGTAAGCAGAGATACTTGCGCAAAATCCGCAAATTGAGAGAAGAGAATCTCCTTCCAAAAGCAAGTTCACACCCACAGCACTAGAATTGAGCCCTCGATTGACAGAGTAAACCCAATAGATGGGGTCGAACAGCCCGTCCTCATTCCGCGAAATGTTAACAATAGGGAGGAGGCAGTCCCATACTCCCTATTCAAATTGTTTCACTTGGGTGCTCCGATGGTCCCTCCCTTTTCCCGTTGTAGGTTATGCCATAAATATTCGGTATATTTTTTTCCGTCGGCCTATTTCCTCACATGGTGACAATCACCGACGCCAGGGAGACGACTCCACCACCTGGACCCTACCTAACGACTCATGACTTTGAGCCGGGACCAACGGCTTTATTTCCCTTCCGAAGGAAGACGTGACCAGATTTTTTCGTCTCAGTAAAACCACCGACGTCGATTGGGATTGAACCAGATTCAGTGGGGTTCCAAGTAGCAGTATCGCTTACCACTACACCACCGACACCAGCCGTATATTTGTAGTGGTCATTTGATAGCTTACCTTGTGTTTGAAAATTTATACCGTTCATTACTTATTGCTCTGTGTCGTCTCGGTCTTTATGCAAAGGCCTTTTCTGGCCTATGGCCTATGCACGATGTCATATGGGATTTCTCGTGGTCATAGGTTAGGTAAGAGAACCGGAGAAAGAAGAGAAAGCATTAGTAATTGGTATCATGCTATGCGCATGTGAGATTTTCATGCAGATATTCTCTCAGCGGTCATTCAGGGTGGTTCTCGATGAGTTTCAATTCGTCTATTCAATTCCATCATGTTTAGTTATAGAAGACAAGAAACATTTCACAACGTGCTATATTTGGGAATTTCGGGCATTGATCTTCAAGTAATCATTACAAGCTTTCCATTTGGTTCAGACACTTTGAACGTTGATGAGGCGGCCTGTTCACACATGAAATCTGCCACGACCTAGTAGATAGTACGCGCCCATACCCCTTTCTGAACTGAAGGGCAGGGCAATAGAGAAAACGTAGTTATGATACTAAAAGCCGAACGAATCCATTTTGAAGTTTTGGCACCCACATTGCTGAGGATCAATTCAAAGTTCAGTGGGTTCGAATCTCTCGGTACAAAAACAACACTGTTACAGGGTGTGGCAGAAAATAATGCGAAATTGTTCAAACTTGACTAATGGGTTAATTAGTGTAGCTAGTGACTAATTTCTGTCGAAAGTGTATTTGTTTATGTATACCTTCAAGTGCTGCATCCAATCATTGTATTTGTTTTATTGCAAATTCTTCAAAATGTTCGCGAAAAAAGTGATCACCAGTTTGTTGCTCGCCCAGAAGAAGCCGAAAGAGATTGCCAAGGTGGTAGGGTGCCATTTGGCAACGTCCGTGCAAAAATTGCTCGCAACCCGGTGCGTTCCATAAGAAAACTTGCAAAGGAACTTGCTAATATTTCGGAGAAATCCAAGCGGAGAATCTTCAAAGAAGACCTGCATGCATCTTCCAGAGCCAGAGTGAAACGCCACTTGATAGCGGACCGCGCCAAGGAACTACGAGTGACTTGTTCCAAGGAAAAGATGATAGTCCTATTCTCCGACGAAAAGCTTTTCAGCATCGATGCTGTGGCCAACAGCCGCACGGACCGGTTCATTTCACCAAAGAAAATGGAGAACGTTCCCACACCCACCCTGCCGAACAAAAAATTTGTGGCGAATTTGTTCACCATCTCCTTCCTAAGCCCATAACGAAAGGCCAACCGTGATGTGGCAACATAAAACTCCTGCCCGAGCAATTGATTTGTGCCCACCTTGATGTATGTGTCACCTCGATTTCGTCAGCCACTCGCGGTACAGCTGCCTGGCGCGGGGTTCGACTACCGTGTCGTTCAGGTTTGGTGCCTTCCTGACTTTGTAGACGTAGACGCTGGCACGTTTCATAGTTTTTTCGACAAACCTTATGGAAACCTACGACTTCTTCGCCACATCGCGGATTGAAAGGTTCGGTTGTCACTTGAACGGATTCAACACCATCCATGGCATACAAAATGAAAAATCTAGGTCTCCTTGAATAAAATCTGTTATGGTCTGGGGTGCATTTTGTGACTCCGGCAAGCTGGAAATTCCGTTTGTATCACACAAAATGAAAACCTACATAACTACTGACTACATAAAAGTCAGACTGCCTCCAGTAATTCGAAGAAGACACTGAGCAAAACTCATTTTCCAGCAGTATAACGCAAGCATTCACATCAGCACTGCAACAATGAAAAGGCTGAGATCTGAAAAGGTTGACGTTTTGGACTGGCCAGCTTGTTCACCGGATTTAAATTCATTTGAGAACCTCTGGGGAATAACGATTCGACGATTTTTCGCTTATAATAGTCAATTTTCAACATCTCATAAACTGAAAACTGCAATTTTTCAGTCATGGGAGGAAATTGAGCTGGCAACACTGCAAAAATTATGCCAAAACGAATCTTTCAGACAATTAACCGTTCTGGAGGAATAATAGGTTATTAGACCTTTTTTTTGTTTTTTTATTTTTTCAACATTGAGTCATGGGAAAATGAAAGTGGTAGCATCATTTTAAAAAACCCTTTTTTTTTCAAAAAAAAAACTGGTGTTTGTGATCAGTTTTGCAACAAAATAATTGAATTCTTGTACCCAAATTAATGTTTTGGAATTTAATTTCATATGGCATCAAAAAAATATCCAACATTTATGCATCATTCTTGCGCCATGAAATTTCTCATTGGTCATTCTGAAAAGCACTGTACACTCTTTTCAGATCAAGTTTCATCAATTTCTACCCACGCGCAAAAAAGTTACAAGATAATAATTGTGACTCTTTTTTTCGAGTACAGTCTTTATTCGAAAAAAAGAAGTACCAAAGCAATCCATTGCATAGTTTGAGTTACCAAACCTTGTGTTGACTTCAATAAGATAATAAATGAATCAATCAGATTCTGGCGCAATCGTAGCACTCCTGAAATGTCAGCAATCTCCACCCTACAGCTGCTAGGATACCCATCGAAACTGCTACCAACAACAAACGGTTCGGCAACCCTGAATGGCATTGTTTGTTGTCACAATGCTGCCCTACGAAAAAAGAAATAAGATAAACCAGCAGCGACTGAACTAAATCATCGTGCACAAATGGGACAGCGCCGACAGAACAGAAACCAGCATCTACAGCATACCTACTTGGGCAATGAAAAAGTGTAAGAATTTATGTCGTTCCTTCCCTCCAGGGTGTTTTATGGGGACATTTTTTTTTTGTGTGTGTTCTTCTTTTCACATCTCTTTTTTATTATTTTTCGCTGAGAACTATGCTAGTAGATGTCCCCGGTGAGAGTTTCCCAGCAGAAGTGAGCTTTGTTTATTCGGGGGAATTCCGAAAACAGGATGAGCCCAGACGTGCAAGATGTTGTTTAATTTACATACATCTTTTGCGCCCTTCCTGCGATGTGAAGGGGGCATTCGGATGGCGGACAAACATGTGACACAATTAGAGCAACGGAGGGCGAACGGGGGTGGCACACAGAGCGATGACACCGCATGAAACTCATAAATTCAAACGGATATTTTTCGGATGCTTCCACTATGTTTTGCATGTGAGAACCGTCGTGAAGTGCGAATCCGCGGGATCAGCGGCATTTCTAGCGCGAGCTTTTCGAGTGTCAGTTAGAGAAGAGCATGGTGGATGGAGCGGGAAGGTGACATCGAACATTTTAATGGGTTTGCAAGACGCGATAATCAGAACCGAAAATTTACGGGTGCACTTCGGCTTCTTCTCTCGCTTCAGCGAAAGCGAAATCAATTAGCATAAGGCTGGGAAGGCTGAGGTAGACGGCGGGACGGAATCCGGGCAACAATTCGCATCGCCTCCGAATTCGGTGTTGATGAGCTGAGCGTGGCATGAGTTAAATCAATACCATTTGGTGAGTCATTTCGCTGACGGGCGTCGAAATCGTGTTTCGATTCTATTTGAATGAGTGATTTGCGTGTTATTTGCTGTGTAAAGGTATTTCGAATGAGAAACTCAAGCGGTAAACTATTTGTCTGGAATGCTGATGGGCGTTGCTTGCCAATTTAATTCACATCTGCTTAAGAATTTCTTTAAAAAAAAACTATGATATAGTGACCCAAAGTTATGCTAATTGTTGTCACTTTCTCTTTCTCAAACAGAATTCGGACCTGAATCGGACGTTGCTTAGATTTCGTTTTCGCAACATCTTCAAATTTAACTGATTCATCTTAATTAACATTTCTTCGCGAAAAATCTCAAACTGTGCCTGGTTGGCTTCCTTCCATCCTTAGCGATTCGATTTCTAACCCAAACAAAGTACCTACGGAACAACGATAAATTGTTGCACCAAGCTATTTGCAACCTGCGCCTGAAGACCTCACACAATAAGAGTAATTTTGTTCATTACCGTTCTGAATAGCCCCCGGGAGTTCTTGATTATTCAAATGGGTTACTGTTTTAATTTCCTTCCATTATTTAAATGAGAGCATCATCTCCCCGTTCCGATCCCTCAACTCAACGCTCCCGAATGCAGCACGAGCCCTTGTTATTGTATTAATAGCATCTTAATGATGATCTTGCCTCTACCCTGCTTTACTAGCGGCCAACGAGTCGCCCGGACCCGGCCGGTGTGTGCGGTTCCCGATCATAAATCATCAACCCGTTTGGCACGGTCCATTTTCTCGAGCTGTTTTTCCACGTCGTGGATTGCCGTTCTGCAGTTCTACTCTGTTCATTAAGAGACCATCAGCCATTACCCGGCTCTGTGCGAGCGCACGAATCGACCACAAATCCCCCCCGCGCGCGTCCCTGAGTGCGGCAGACTCGCAGGCTCCTTTCGAAGAAAGATAAACCGGCACCGGAGACCACCCTAGGAAACCGTCGTCCGCCGACAGGAAAACTAGCAATCAAAGAGCAATTGAAAACAAGAAAACACAATGTCGGTTTCTGGGGTTGGGATGCAATGCAGTGTGCGCATTTGGTCGCGAGAAGCAATCTTTATGGCTGGCGAAACTTCCCACACACTCAGGGGGGGGGAAGTTCACCGAGACTTGGAAGCGGATAGCAAGGCGGCGGCGTCTTGGGGTCCTTGGTTGAGGATTAGTGCTGCCATTGGGGAACTGTAGTTGATTCATGTGAATTTGAGTGTGTGATAGAAAGCTGAATGTTTTTGGGGAACAAGAAATGTATTTTGCATTATGTTTTGCTGATTATTTTCTTGATAAATAACGTAGAAGTATTATAAAATTAACGTTTTTGGATTATAGATCACCCAGCTAAAGATATTGTTCGATGAAATCATAATTTGTTGAATATATTCCGTTTTCATTTAATTTATTAATCCATTGTGCTCTGTTGCATTGTGTTCCAAATGCTGCAAGATATAATAAAAATAAAAATTAATTTCTGAGACAAATTTCATAAATTTAGAGCATTTTCCAGATTATCAAAAAACCAAAAAATTAACCATCCAGAACAACATAAAAAGTGATAATTTTTTGAAATTTGGCAAAAACTCTATAATCAAGTTAACCTCTCTTATAATTGGAGTTGAGGGTATATATTTTAACCATATTGGAACAGTAATTCTTCAGTCCTACGAGGCTGTAGCTGCAAGTTCATTTCAAATGTGTTGGGAATCAAACCCTTGACCTACGGGTTGGAAGACCAATTACGCCACAGGGTCTCAGGTAATAACACAATTTATTATCTAAAAAACATTTTTCGCAATGTCATTTTAGTATAACGCAGGTTCAGATCACAAATGCACATGTATTGGAATGACCCTTTTTAGTGCTTTAGAATTTAGAGTTTATTTATTGCAGAGTTCATAGACTATTGTCGTAGATTAACTACGTCGACGGACGCTTCAGATCATCAGGAAAGCCTCCACAGTGATCCGAAAGGGCTTTTAGTCCATAGTTCACAAGTGTATCCAAATGATGCGCATTAGTCCATAACACAAGTGTATCCAAATGATGCGCAGAGTTCTAAGAATTATTTCATGACCACCTTCACGGTT
This sequence comes from Aedes japonicus, assembly GCA_034211315.2. NCBI lineage: Eukaryota > Metazoa > Arthropoda > Insecta > Diptera > Culicidae > Aedes > Aedes japonicus. The sequence goes on from JASCZW010005862.1 coordinate 63,598, forward strand.
TTCCAGATCTTCGGAAGTTCCAGCTGGAACATTTCTGAAAGCCTGATTTGCCCAAAACTTTTGCCCCAATCAGTTTACTTCCATATGCTTCGTTTATTTATTAACGCCGATTCCTACAGCGCCTTCCCAATTAAGCACATTATAGAAATCTTTCACTATACCCGTCTCCATCAGCTTGTTGGCCGCAGCTATGGATCACTGTTTACTCAACCACCGTAAGATTTCCTTATACGGATTGCCATCGAAACATCTTCAAGATCACCCTGTGCCTGAAGTGCCTTGCTTAGGTCATCTTCCGATATGATCTCGTCAAGTTCCTCTGTACTCGATCACTGTCTCCAGGGATAAGGATCTAACATTCGCCACCTCACCTAGAGACCTTTCCATGCGCGTCTTGAAGGCTGAGCTCTTGACCGCCGGATCCTTCTTTAGCTCGAACTTTCCGTAAAACCTCGTCGTACGTCGTTTCGCCCTTCACTTCGACCACTAGAGCGTCCCCTTACATCTCTCCTGACCATGGCTTCTGACAATCCTTTTATTCAAGGGCAGTCAACACAAACGCTCATTCAATTTCATGTCCTCCGTTTTGTGCCGTTCCCCCACACTATTCATTAGTCCATACTTCTTTCGACTGACAGTGCCTGAGTTCCACTTTCCTCTCTTTCTTCTTTTTCTTCTTTCATCTTCACTCTTTTCTTCTTTTCTGTTTTCATCTTCAAGGCCATATTATGGACGGTCCGATATCCAATTAATTCCACTTCTTGCGCGTCACCTTCGTCCTCCTTGGGTTTCTTGGGCACTTTCTCTTCCCCTGACGTTTCGCGATGCTTCTTACTCGCACTTGCCCGCCATTTGAGCTCTCTGTCTTAACACCTCAGGTTCCCATGCAACATCTATCACGGCTGTTTTGATAGCCACTACCAGCCTCTTGGCGTGTTTGTGAACGTTCTGCCTACCATCGAAGAAGAGATAGAGTTCGCCCGTCTTCTTCCAAGCAACCATAATGCTAGACTCCCCAATCAGCAGGCGTTCTTGAAGAGTGTAGTCCTGCATTCCGGATCTTGCTTTCCGAATGGAGTTTTTGCTACAGCTGCCGTCGCCTGGCTCAACGGTGATGATTTCGGCAACTTTCTGCACGTTTGCCTCTTCGTTTTCTGAATCCCGATGTAGTCATTTTCCTCATTTTGTTTCCATTTTCTCCATGTATATCAATATCATGATCCCATGATTATCTTTGCCAGATGCTAGATTTGACACCGACCTTCACGGGGGCCTTATTCAGAGCCAGCCCCATAAACTTTGGTGACTAGTTTCGAACGTATCGGGAGGCTTTCCGAGGTTTTACCGGGACGTACCATTAGCGCACTCGTCATTTCAGGAAGGTGCCATAATAGCTTACTAAAAGAGTACAATATCACGACTGTCAGCCCTGTGGCGCCAGATTCAATCTAGTGTAACGCATCGTGTCAACAATGCTAAGCCTTTGCCAGTAAATCGTAAATATAAGCTCACGGGTATAGATCCCAACGTACCGATTAGCACTCCTACGTGTTGACAAAGTAAAAGATGTTTCGATCAAAATTTGGTCGACTTAGACCTGACGCATTAAAACATTTTGCACACCCCTCATTTTGAAGATATGGCATCATGCTTCTACTTTGATTTTGAGATTAGCACTTCAGTTATCAAAATGTCGTCGAAGTAAGAGAAGCAACGTATCAAAATTTTGCACGTGCATGGTGAAAATTCAAACTACTCTCCCGCCTAGTTGGCGAAATTGTTGAATGTGGCTAAATCAATTTTTACCAACGTATTAAAAGTGTTCGGTAAACGTTTGTCGACAGCCAGGAAAGCTGGATCGGGGGAAACCGAAAGCTGGAGGGCACAGCGACGACAAAAAGAGTTGCCCGCTGTTTCGAGTGGAACCCCAACCGCAAAGAAGCTGGGAGTTGCGTCTTTAACCGTGGATAGAGCAAAGAAACGAGCTGGACTGTCGACTTACAAGAAAGTGGTTACTCCAAATTGCGACGATAAACAAAATACGTCGGCCAAAGCACGATCGCGAAATTTGTATACGACGATGCTGGCGAAGTTTGATTGCGTGGTACAGGGCGATGAAACATACGTCAATGCAGATTTGAACAGGAATTTTATACGGCAACCGGACGGGCAAATGTGGCAAATGTTTTTTAGCAAATTAAACTGTCAAAGTTCGCGAAGAAGTATCTGGTGTAGCAGGCCATCTGTTCGTGTGGCTTGAAGAGCAACGTTGCATTGCGACCGGAACCGTCAACTAGAAATTTATCTGAGCGAGTGCCTACAAAAACGTCTACTGCCTTTCCTGAAGCGACACAATTGTTCCGTTCTATTTTGGCCGAATTTGGCATCTTGCCATTACCGAAAATTGGCCATTGAGTGGTATGCTGCCAACAACGTTCAAGTGGTGCCCAAAGACAAGAACCCTCCCATCACACCAGAGCTCCGCCCAATCGAACAATATTGGGCCATCGTCAAGCGGAACCTTAAGAAGACTCAAAAAGCTGTTGTGAGCGAGAATAAAGTGGACAAGTAAACTGTACAAAATCCTCTGGCAGGTGTTAAACGAAAGACCCGACAATTCGCATTCGGTAAAAAAAGAAGCTTATATGAATATCTTTCCTGTATTTTGTATTAACTGAACTTGAAATTTGTTTGACTTATTAATAAAAATAAATAAAACTTTGATCGACTGCACACACTTTACTGCTTGACCTAATTTTGATCGAACACTTTTATTTATGCTCCCCCTTGCAATCACTGAACTGGACTCGATTTGCATTAAACGTACTCCAAAGGATTGTTTTGTGGTAACCCTCAAAACCAGTTTCTTTTCCAAGTAGACCGGCACCATTAACCATCAATTCACTCGCGACGAAGCGTACACTCTACTTTCATTTTCTGTCATGGAACTTCCGACTGATAATATGAACCAGTTATTAGAAGAAAAAATAGTATTTTCCATTTAATTCCAACTAACTTTGCTTATCTTGACAGATACGCGTATTTCGTCTACAATGTGCAGACTTCTTCAGTGTCTCGTACTACAGTCGAGATATTAGTACGAGACACTGAAGAAGTCTGCACATTGTAGACGAAATACGCGTATCTGTCAAGATAAGCAAATGGTAGTTGGAATTAAATGTAAACCAGTTAGCAAACCCATTCAGAAGCACTTTGGTACACTTTCAATATCAATTTTGATCAGGTTTAAAAAATCAACTATGATGGAGGAATAAAAAGGGTCTTCTTCGATCACAGCCTACTCTCCATGCTTTGTTTCATAATATAGTCGGTATTTGAATCCTAGAGGGTTTGAGCTGTTTAGTGGTATACCTGTAACTTGAAATGGAAAGAAAAATTAGTATTTTCCATTTAATTCCAACTACCTTTGCTTACTGAAAGAAAACCTCCGCCACCTGCCGATGTACTATTTTCTAAAAACAAAACGTTTACCTATCATTATTTTGTTTATACCTATCCTGTTATTATTATTTTTATACCCATCCAACAAATGTACTTAATATCTACCTCGCTTTTCTTTTCCCTATACCTAACTAAATTTTTGTGTAGTGGGTGTGCTGCGATTTTTCGTACGAAAAATCAAGGCGTTCTCAGATCAGTTTTGAATTATAAAGCCCAGAATGAGCTAAATACTGTCATTTATCGGCACTGGTTTCATCCATGTCTGCAGAATTAATTGAACAGATTTAATAATTTCTAAGCATTTTTCGACGAAAGTTAAGAACTGATTCCGACAGATTTGTTCTTAAGATCAGATTGGATATTTGATAATTTGATATCAATCTTCGAAGGCTGATTAACAGCTTAGTAAGCAAAATTTCAATCTCTGAATAAGCTATTCCATTCTATGTTAGCAAAATTAGGCGTGAAACAGGCCAATATTCTTCTTTTTCTCTAATTGTTGTGTTCTTTAAACAGTATCATTTTACTTTTGCTATTTTGAACTTACTGTGAAAAGCGATGCAGAAAACCCCCTTCTAAGCGATAGACCTATTTGCCACAGCACAACAAGCTTCAGTTTCAAAACAATTGGGTTTTAAAAAAACACGCTTCGCGCAAAACGTTGAAAGTTTCACATACTTCATGTTAGGTGATAGAATGTTCAAGACAAACTTTTTATCTAGTGCTTCCTTTGTAGGAGGGAGTCAAACATCTACAGCGTTGAATTCAATTAGAAACGATACGTTCTTGGATTACTTCTTCAACTGCCTATCAAGCTTAGAGACAGACTCACTTTGTCCAGAAAAAATGCAAGTTGTTCACATGAATTCAAACAAATTCAATAAAAAACATTAACCCACCCAACTTTAACAGTGCATCATCCGCGGGAACCAACGGGAGACATTTGTGCAACAAGGTGGGGAATCGAAACTCAACAGCAGCGGAACCACCGTTAGCGCTGGATTGTCCACCCCACCCCTCTGTCACACAATGATTACCTACAGTCGGTAGATCCTTCTGGGTTCGATTTCCGATCTACCTAGAGAATATCAGTACACTAAAAAACTACATCAAATTTAACATATGAAACCTGATCTATTATTTCTAATTAGATTGACATACTTGACAAAACAATTGTAGCCAATTTAACGTTTCATATTTAAGCTATGAGTTAATTTCAGTTTTCCTTGAACCTTTTTTTATCCATTCAAATATCAAACTATTGTCGAGATTTAGTTTGAACATTTTTTCTGCCTAACTCATATATCTAAGGTTACTGATAATCGCAACGTACAACTCGAAATCTTCCATATAACTACGATCACATTCGCAGGAGGAAATCAAAGCAAGCAATCCTATATGAACCAAAGGATTTTCTGATGCTGAGATCTGTGAGCGAATAGTAAGCGAGTTGTTTTTTAGGCCGATCCCAATACTGAGTTTCATGTTTGGGACAATGTTATGGTATTGTCCTCGGGTATTTTTTCCCTAGCAGGAGACAATAACATATGGATTTTTTTCAGGAATTTATCTCTTAATCTGAGCTCTTAAATACCAAGGCCACTTATCAAGTAATTCGTTCCTGCTCGGGTAGGGTTGGGAATTGTTTCAGTTTTAGTTGAATTCTATAACAGCCCATACAAAGTAGAACAGCGTTGGGATCGCCTTTACTATTCTTGCTTCACTCCATTCATTTTTGATCCACCAGTATTGTTCGTTGCGGCCAATGCGATCGGATAACATGTAGGTGCGAAGCGAGTGAGGCAATGCGAGTGTGGTGATGTGAGTGAGGCTGGAGGGATTTTGGGATTGTTCAGTTCATGCAGACAAGAATTCTATAAATTCATTATTAAGTGGATACCACCGGATTCATAGGACTCAATACAACTAGATAATAAATTTGATAATAAAGGGTGATACGGTCAAAATTTGGTCAAGGGAAAACGCGTGTAAATCGGCGAAATCGTTTATTTAAAAAATCAAATTAAATTTCTTTTTCAAGTTCAATTAGTATAAAATTCAGGAAAAATATTCAGTTAGGCTTCCGCTTTTCCAAATCCGAATTGCCGGGCCTTACGCTTGACCCCTGCTATCAGATTTTGTACAGCCACCTTGTCCACCTTCTTCGCCGCAGAAAGCCAGTTTGCCTTGAACTGCTGCTCGTCCTTAGCGAGTTTTTGGTCTTCTTTGGGTTCCGCTTGACAATAGCCCAGTATTTCTCAATTGGGCGGAGCTCTGGCGTGTTGGGAGGGTTCTTGTCCTTGGGAACTATCTGCACGTTGTTGGCGGCGTACCACTCCATGGCCTTTTTACCGTAATGGCAAGATGCCAAATCCGGCCAAAACAGTACGGAACAACCGTGTTTCTTCAGAAAGGCAGCAGACGTTTATTCAAACACTCTTTCACGTAAATTTCTTGGTTGACAGTCCGGAAGCTATTGAAAATGCTGCTTTTCAAGCCACAGGTACAGATGGCTTGCCAAACCAGATATTTCTTTGCGAACTTTGACAGTTTCGTGTGGCTTGAAAATATCTGCTACCTTTCCCTTCCTTTGCCGTATAAAACTCCTGTCCCGGAAGCTGCTTGTAGTCGGCTTTGACGCAGCGGTTCGTCGTCCATTACCACGCAGTCAAACTTCGTCAGCATCGTCGTGTACAGCCTCCGGGATCGCGCTGGCCGTCGTATTTTGTTTATCATCGCGATTTGGAGTCACTACCTTCTTGTAAGTCGATAGTCCGGCTCGTTTTTGGCTCGATGCACGGTTGTAGACGATACACCCAGCTTATTTGCGGCATCTCGGAGAGATAGGTTAGGACTTCGCTTGAAACTACCGGCAACTCTCTTTGTCGTCTCAGCGGCTTCTGGTTTTCGATTTCCCCGATCCAGACTTCCTGGCTGTCGACAAACGTTCCCCAAACACTTTAATTACATTTGTTACGGTTGATTTGGCAACTTTTAGCGATTTTGCCAACTTTGCGTGCGAGTAGCTCGGATTTTCGCGATGCGCGAGCAAAATTTTGATACGCTGCTCGTCTTGCTTGGACGGCATTTTGACAACTGAAGAGTGAATTCCAAAATCAAAATAGGAGCAACATTCTACACACACACACCTTCAAAATGAGGGGTGTTCAGGTTTTTAAATGCAAAATTGAAAGAAATACGTCAAGTTGATATTGACCAAATTTTGACCGTATCGCCCTTTATATAAATATTTTGTCACTTGGAAAATGGACCAGCAGATTAATGAGCGATATTTGAATGCATTTGCATTTTTTTTCCTAAATTATATCGGAGGATTTGAATACGCTCGTACGTTTGATCATGCAGATGGAAAATTTATTAAACTTGTCAGAAAATAGCGACATCAATATCATAACCTCATTTTCGTTTTAAAATAGGAGAGTGAATTTTGACGCACCGCTAGAATCAACTGCAGCTTCTGGGGGTGAGAACTGGTTGATCAATCAAATACTTACCCGTTTGATAAAAACCCGATTATTTTAACCCTTTATAATGGAGCCCCGTGTTAGGCAGTATTGGGGAGACGCACAAAATCGCCAGAACTGAATCGATCAATAGGTAGAATAAGAGCCCGATCGGCTGCATAACTTTGTCGTCACGAAGTTTCCTGCCGATCCGCACGGGTTAGTATGCAAAGGGTTACGTGGGTTTTTTTTTTTTAGACGGGATGGAAAATCTGCAGCCAGACACCTGAAGAACTCAGGGTGTGAGGATGAGGGCGCCTAACTCCTCGACCCACTAAAAACCCACCCGTGCCTTAAGCCTTCCTCCCTCCCCGGAACCACCTTTCGGTATTACTTCCGGGAGGGGCTTTCGTGCTATTACGCACCCACTATGTCCAACTACTTAGGTCTTTAGTAGTTAGCTTCGCAGACCTGACGCTGATTCGATCGAGATGCTCCTGGATCCAAGCAGGGTTCGGGACGTCTGTGGCACTCCGCGATCTCCCTACCCAACCGCTTACGGTACCTGCCGAACCTCGCGTCGTATGGTCCCTCCACCGATCGAGAAAGTCAGGGCCATGTCACGACCGCTTACGACCTCCTGCCGGCTCCCGCGCCGTATGGCGCTTCCTCCGTTGTACATAGTTCGTTTAGCCGTTAAGGGGAGCTTAACGTTTCCAGGGTGCACCGCGGGGTGGCGAACTACTTCCACACCCCAAAGGGTTATGTGCCTGGTCGGATACAACCGTTCAAATGCCCTCCGCTCGTTTTCAATCATGCTATCTTTCAATTTCAAAGCCCTGCCGTTGCCCTATACGGAACTATCAATACACTTTCTCTTCATTTCTATGCGTTCTAGCAATAAAATTACTGTCCGCTCCATGCGCCTTCGGATGGAGATGAAAAATTATCTGCTTCTGAAAACTTCATCGAAGATCGTTACTTCCGCGCTGGGGAGAATACAAAAAATAACAATCAAAAGTCTTTTAAAGTAGTTTTTCTTGTGCTTTCTAGTTTTTTTTTACTGAAAATTAAACTGATATGAACCTCTTTATAAGCTTCCTTCGCACTAAACGCCCAACTGTCAAAAGCACGAAACATTTGTTGACACAAAAAGAAGTTTCGTTCATTGTACGGAAACAATACAAAGAGCTACGAATAATTTATTACCAATAAAAAAGAAACGTCTCTCTGGTGGCTGCACGAACGACTGGCAGATCTATTTTATCGACTCAAAATATAATTGAAAAAAAAATGCAACCACGTGGAGTTTTTAGAGAGTTTTAAGCTCACTCAGTAGCAAAAAAAAGCCGAGCAAAATTATCTTCAAAAACCACGTTGTACAACCTCCTGTAAATTTGTCAACTATCAATATTATTGAATGAAAATTTGACAACATTATACAACATGTATAGACCTTATGTGACCAAAATTTCATGTTGATAAAATTTATAGATTTGAAGTTATCATAAAATATGTAAAAAAAGTCATTTTTGGACATACCAATTTCAAAAACCCGTATTTCTGTGAAAAATTTAGGTAGCATATTAAAAATTTCTCCATAGCTACAAAGTATGAAAAATAGTGGACAAAATTTGAACTGTTTCCATCAAGTGGTTTGACTACAGCTGGCGTCAAAGTTGACGTACCAACATGAGCATTTCCTATTTCACCTCGATACTGATCTTGCTGAAATATCGGTGCAAAAAAAGCCGAGGTGAATTCATCTTATTAATACACATGATTTGTTACGCGTGAATTATCCCAAATAACTAGTGTAACCCACGAAGAACTTTGCAAATATGGCATTCAGTATGAATTGGTTTGTGAAAACTACGTATACAATGTTATACAGTATTATTAATAAAATTCACCTCGGCTTTTTTTTTGCACCGATATTTCAGCAAGGTCAGTATCGGGTGAAAAAGGGAATTGCTCATGTTGGTAAGTCAACTTTGACGCCAGCTGTAGTCCAAACCACTTTATGGAAACAGTTCAAATTTTGTCCACATTATTTTTTATACTTTTGTAAGCTATGGAGAAATTTTTAATATGCTACCTAAATTTTTCACAGAAATACGGGTTTTTGAAATTGGTATGTCAAAAAATGACTTTTTTCACATATTTTATGATAACTTCAAATCTATAAATTTTATCAACATAAAATTTTGACCACAGAAGGTCTATACATTTTGTATGATGTTGTGAAATTTTCAGCTAAAAATATGGATAATTGACAAAGTAACAGGAGGTTGAACATGGAGTTTTTTGCTAACAAAATTTTGCTCGGCTTTTTTTTTGCTACTGAGTGTATTAAGTGGAATATCTGTAACTAGAAATGAGAAGAAAAATTAGTATTTTCCCTTTAATTCCAACTACCTTTACTTATCTTGACAGATACACGTATTTCATCTAGAATGTGCAGACATCTTCAGTGTCTTGTACTAAAAATGGAAAATAATAATTTTTCTTCTCATATCTGGAGTTGTTCAGCGTTTTATTTTTAATGTTCCTGATATGGGCTTTGATTCTACATTTACATGAAGAGTCCGTGGTTGATCTCACTTAACCATGTTGACTCGTGAGAAGGTTTTTGATTGATGAACATGAGTTTCTAACTCTAGATTGTGGTTTAATTATATTCGTGGAGTAATCAATGATTCCCGCCCATTCCAGCAGCAACACCAACATTTATGAGTACGATTTAAAAGAAGCATCGGTTTTCACGGAATTCATTTTGTGTATTGATAGCATTTTATGAGATGACAAGCAATTTAAATGTTTCATACAATTCTCGAGATATTTGTTCTATGTACAAAATCCATGTTTACAAAACAAGTTGAAAGTACATTTACGGAAATAAATTTTCAGTGTTTAAATGGTTATTATTCCTATACATCCTTTGAATTCATCAGGACTTATAGAAGTCTCCAGAGGAAGATTTCCGATATTTGCTCGGAGAACCCGGTGACTGGTTTGTGTATTCCTAATAAACGTAATAGTGAGGTTTTCAATCTAATTCCCTTCCTACTATACACAATTCGCAATTTCCATTTATATTTCTAACGAATCTTAAGATGAACAGAAGAAGGGAGTCCCTTCCCTTCATTATAAATGACTCCAAGTTCACAATTCCATACATTCCATTGAAATTGGAAACGAGTGATAGATAAATGAGGTATTGTTGGGAATCTTCCATCCTTTCCACTTTACGGTTTTTATATCTGTTCAAACAAATTGAAATTCCATTGTATTTCCGTCGTTCTCTCGATGCAGGCTGAAAAGCTGCGTTCGTTCGGTCTTTTTTTCTTATTTGGAAGAAATTTAGCGTACGCATTCATCAAATGCCTTGAATGCACCCTCGTGAGACATTTGCTCCTGATCTATGAACAAGCGTTGCTGGACCACTGGACCACCATTTGCGCTGCAGATCTGGCAATTTATAGTTGGCTTGGTCGGCTTCTCCATGACTCCATTCCCAAGCAGCACACTTGTTGCAATTCGGTAGAAGTAACTTCAATGTGACTCAATTTGGTCACAATTAAGTTGCGGGAACTAATTATGACGGTTGGGTGTTGCTTGGCTTAGCTCCTACTCGTTTTCTGAACCTCTGACAGTGAATCTACCGTGCGCCGATAAAGAGTTCTCCGACTGGAATTTCTTCCAATTCCGGACCACGGAAAGTCATTCAGCTCCTATCTACGCTGCAAACGACTCAAGCAGTCCCCACTGGCATAACGAAAATTCAATTATTGATAAGCTTATACTGCAGGCCAGTCAAATGATATTCTAACTCAAAAACACTTTCAAATGTATCGGGAGACGACCATTTCATCTTACGGATTGGAAAACCGACTACGCTTACGCTACAAAAATCAAAACAAAAGCCAGAGTGTTTTTAAGTTCACAAATGCAAATGTATTTGAATTAAACTTTAAAGAACATTAGAATAAAAACTGCAGGGTTCATAGACCAGTTAATTAGCCACGTTTACGTTTTTGGATCATCAGGAAGACTCACGCGGTGACCCAAAGGTCACAAGGCGCAAATGTGCCCAAATGATGCTTTTATAAGCACCGGCAGAACATCTCGCTTTTTGCAGGTCTCCCAAAGTTCCAGCTTGTACTTCTGAACGTCTAGTTTGACCAGATGATGGTCATCTATTTAATGAATAACTTTGCTAAAGACATCAGGATGCAATCTCTTCAAACAATCCAAAAACTGTACCCAAATTAGCATAAATTCCAGATGTTCCTAATAGGAATCTGAAACTATATTTCAAATTCGGAGAAATCCTCAGAATGACAACTAGAACTGTGCTCTAAAAGGGACTCATTTTGCATTGCTGCGTATATTCGGGCAACTGTAACACATGATCCGTATCGCTTCGATCGTATCGTTTTAGAGTCATTCGTTTGCTTCGTTGCCAATGTGAATCATCTGTGAATCAAAGAGCTGTCAAATACATCGGAACCACCTTCACACGAGTGAGGCATCGCAGAAGAGAAAGAAAGGAAAACAAAACTAGTAAATCATTGCTCGCCAAGAGAAAGCCTCTTACGATCGCATTCAATCGTTCGAGTACGAGCAAACTTGACAGGTGATAACATTTGAATTGGATAAATCAGCAACCTGCTAGCTTTAAGATCAGTTGTAAACACATTTGCAGTAGACAGCTGCGTCAACGCTGAGTTATATCCAAAGTATCTTTATTCGAACTCTGGCATCAACAAGTGGATCAGTGTTATTAACGAATAACCAAGACGCAGAAAAGTCAAAAAATTAAGCATGCCAATCCAAGCAGGAAAACTTACATACTTCTCAGCGAATTCCTATAGTATATGTTTGGTTTGCCAACAGCCCGCATTCCGTTCAATGCCCCTATCGCCGTGCAGTGCGGATTCCTCAGCAGCTCAATATAATAAGTATAATTGCATAACTCGAGCAAACAAATCATCACATCATTCAACTCCGCCTATAAATTTCCACGATTGTCCCATCCACTGGAGCGCACCGAATGCATTCCACAATTATTGGCCACACCACGCTCAAATGCCTTCGGTTCGCTCGTAATTCGCTGATGATGCCAGCCGTTCGTCCGAAGTGGTCCGTCAGCGCCGACAACATCCATCAATTATCATCCGCTCCGGGCAGCTCCACTAGTCTTTGAGCGATTTTCAAGCAACTGGAGTGGCAATTAATTAAGTCGGTAATTTTGCGTTTTGAAGGGACACTTCTTATTTCTTTCCAATAGCAAATCGCAGCCAGCCCAGTCAAATGGAAAATCGCTTCATTCGCCCGGGCGCTTCATCAAGCGCAATCAAAAGAAGGAAATTATGAAGAGATCCACCCTTTTTCTCTATCAGCGTGCTACAACGTATCTCGCCGTTCATCGTATTAATTATCAGCTCTCAAACCAAAATTAAGCGTTGCTTCAAATCCCCATCCCACCGCGCCCTCCCCACGATGAAAGATATGTTTATGCCTGCTAGGTTGGTAGCATTTCTGCTGTTGATGATGCTGTTGCTAATAACAATGAAACGCCTCGGAGCGTGACAACGATTGTCACTCGCGGGATGGCATAATCAGAGTTTGAATCCATCCGGCACAGATCTTGAAGCAGCCACTCGGAATGAATGCCTTCTCCACTGTCTATTGAAATAATCGTGCAAATGGCACGTGCAACATGCCAGTTTGTTCAACATTTTTCCAGCTCTAACGTACCGGGTTTGCTCGTTCGATGCATGTTGCGCTTCTCGTGCGGGGACGCTAGTCACTGCGGAATCTGACCCCAAAAAATTAAACCCTAGAACAGCTAACGAAGCTAACGACTGCCCTGACTACTGCGGGACTTGAACGAGCGTGAGCGACATGAACCCGATGAACAAAGTTTCCGCTAGAAATTCACAGCTCCGAGCTCCGTCCCGGGCAGAAGTAATCCCGGAAACCCATTTTCCGCTGGGCGCTTGATCACAGCTCTTTTGTGAACCGGCGATGCATACAGCAATATACATTTGTTACCATTCCCCACGATGACGATCCGGGAAAAGGAGGAAAAAATGAAGCTGATTACTTTCATTCAAACAAACTACACAGTTCGAACAAAACCTGTAAAATTATGGGTACTTGAATGTAACACATTTACCTCCATTTTACTCAATGGAAATTTACGCGTGATATTAATTTTACAGCATTGAAAAAAGGGTAGCTGTAAATTTATTCGTACTGTCTATATCTGAGCTGCAAATTTAAAATACGTTGTAATCTACGGTTCATATTTTTTGAGGTTAGAAATAAAAGAGATTGATTGATTTCTTTCATTCATGAAAATAAATGAAATTAGTTGTTGTTTCAAAAATCATCTATTTATTGGCATTATTATAAAGTGTTCCTGCTAAATCCACTTGGATGCAGCAGTTAGATGGCTTATTTTCAGGTTCGAGGTTTGGAGACGAGTTCACATTTGTCAACATTGTCACATTTGGCAATTGAAATCATGGTTTCGGTGTATTCTTGTGTGATCCAATAAACCCTACATACACTCACTACGATTACCACAGCCACACACATTGTTTTCGTACGTTTTGAAAACATTTTTGACAATTCTTCATGCTTCACTCCCGGACGTGCACATACACAACATGGCGGTGACCACTTGTATATTCTGACTTGAGAAACTGAGCGGTGGTACTGAATTGTGTTGATATCACGTTAATTTCAAGCGTTCAAGGCGCAAAAATAAGAGCGTGTCGTATAACTATATGTTATCGGCTGCAAATATGAATTAAAGCTGAAAGATTGTAATGAATATAATATAACTTTCCATGAGGGCAGTGTTTATAGTTATTTACGATATTTCAAATTGAAAATTGCATTCAACCATTAATTATGTCGATATATTTTCATAGAAGGTTTAGATTACATCATAAGTAAATTTCATATTTTTTTTCTGTGTAGTAAAACGGTTTTATTTCGTTAAGCATCCCCTTTCCCCCCCCTGTTCCCGTCCCGTGGGTTTCGCTTCCCAGTGATTCGAACGGCAGCTTTTAAGCAAATATATGTATATTTTTAAACGTGTGTGCACTGCTGGAAGCCACCAACAACAGTTTTTGAGTTCTTGGAAGATCTTCGCTGAACGCGCTGTGTGCAATGTGCATTCACCGAGACTTCTGTGACAAGCGAACAACAGCGAGAGGGATGGGAAAGTGAAAGGAGCAACCGTCCTCTAGCATAAAGATACTTGATTTACATTGTGCTTTTTTACTGAAGTCGTCCGCGACCATGGCATGCATTTTTCAGCAGCGTCATCTCTTTTCTTTACTCCCGGCCGTCGTTGTTCCAAGGTATTGTTATTGTTCAGCTGAAATAAGGAAAATTTGTTTTGCGGAAAATGATGGGCTTTCGGTATCGTACGTGGTTTATCGCGCCGTCTTTTGTCGTTATTTTCAGATTCGGGCTGTTACGCAAAATAAATGCTATAGCGATGGAGCAGCAGCCTTTTTCAGTCCTGAAAACAATTCGTTTATGCTATTTTGCTGATGATCGTTAGGTTTTTTACTGCCCGTAGGACAGAACGAAAAAAAAGGATGCGGTATGGACTGGAATGGGTTTGTGCAATCGTTAGACGAATGGTATGGAAAGCATTATGATTGGAATTCCAAGAATCGTACAGTCACTTTAAACATTTTGGAGTACTGGATCTCTGTTCCAATGCACTCTCAACAACTATAAAATAGGTTTACCTACCTTCACGGGTGCCTTGTATATTAAAAGCCACTAAATGTAGATTCGAACAAATGTTTTGATAAGTAATGATTTAAATATGATAAGAAACTTCATTTTCAAATGATACTTTCGCAAAACTTTCCTTTGTTTTGCTCTTTTTCTCAAAAGTTTTGCGTTCTTGTATAACTAGTTAGCAAACATATTCAGATTTTGAATATTTCAACTGTATGGCTGTCAGCGACGGTTTTTAATTATGGTTGCCAAAACTGTCACCAAATGCAATTTTTCTCAACACTATCAATACTTCCTCAAGAGTCCTTAAAACTTTTCACAAAAGTTATTTTTTACGAATCATCTCAGAATTTTGCAGAGTTTATCTTGCACTTGCCTCTGCAGTTCCTCCCAAAACCTTTTAAATATGAGCACTGTTTGGAATAAAGGACGAACACGAAATTATTGCGACACATTCAACAGGGCATAACTTTTTTACCATTGGGTATAAATCAACCAAATTTTGCACACTTTCTTATTGATGTGTATTGTTTACATGCTGTCAAACTCGAAGTCGTGTTTTTCGATTCAACGAAAATGGAGGTGAACCAACGCGAGTCGAGAGAACAAATTCTTTCCAAACACCTGGTTACAGGTATTCCACTAAACAGCTCAAAACCCTCTAGAATTCAACCTGGAATTTCCTGACCTGTCGCACCGGCAGTTGGGAAAAATGTTGAACATTCACCATTCAACCATCTCCAGAGTGTTGAAGCGGTTCCAGGAGCGGTTGACGTTGGACCACGGCAAAGGAGCTGGAAAGCCGGGACCGGAGAACAAAGACAGAGAGAAGGTGACGCTGATGATTAAAAGTAAATCCCAACGTCTCAAGCCGGTGATTTGGCTAAAAAGATCGGCATGTCGCAGAGCTACGTCCAGAATGCAAAGAAAAGAGCTGGACTACATACTAAGGTACAAGAACTTCCCAAACCGCGATGAAGCGGCAACAATCGACGGCTAAAACTCGGGCACGGAAGCTCTACGAGAAGATGCTGACAAAATATGGCTGGCAAATTTAAGAAGAAGAAAATGTCGAAGTTCGCCTCCAAATATCTCATTTGGCAGGCCATCTGCTCTTGCGGACTAAGAATTGACCTTTTCGTGACAAAGGGCACAGTAAATGGCGAGATCTACAAATCTGAGTGCCTCGAGAAGCGCCTTTTGCTGTTCTTGCAGCAGCGCGTCGAAGTTCCGCTGTTTTGGCCAGATTTGGCATCATGCCACTATTCTAAAAGTGTCCTGGAGTGGTATGAGGCCAATTCTGTCCATTTGTTCCAAGGTTATGAATCCGCCAACTGTCCGGAGCTGCGTCCGGTGGAGCAGTACTAGAGCAATGATAAAGCCAGGAACTTCGGAAGAGCAAGAAGACAGTCAAAGATAGAGAAGGACATGTTAAGAAAATGGAAAAAAAACGAGAAACAGGTACCGGATGACACTGTAAAGGCTTTGATGGAGGGCATCAAGCGAAAATGCGTTCAACTTTACACTCAAGGCTCCATCGATAAACTTTTCTTTGACTTTTGAGTAAATATATGTATAAACTATCAAAATTTTGGTTTGATTCTAAACATTATAAGAAAATTGGCATGACATTTTCGGTGTCGCAATAATTTCGTGTTCGCCCTTAACTACCTGAGAATATTCCGTAAAAAAAATCCCATGTTTTGAAATAGATCCCCTTATTTTTCATGGAATTCTCGTAAGATTGTGCTTGAAAAAGGATATTTCCAAAACATCACAGCCTGTGATTATTTTCAAATTAAAACGTTCAGTCATTAAGCCTACAAATTTTCCAAAATCAATTGCGTTACCGTTTTTTACAAACTCAAACAAAATCCTTAATGTTAAATTAGAGTTCTCTTGAAAATACTTGCTGTAAATGGTAGATTTCTCTTCAAAAAATTTCTCATAATTCCATGGATAAAAGCGATTTCAGAAAATGCGTTATGAATTCTCCAGTACTAGTTTCAACTTTTCTTAACTGTGGAAGAATTGTATAGAAGATAGAACTGTGTTTTAGTCGTGACAGTCCACACAAACTATATTTGTTTAGAAATTTGAATACTTATATAACAGATCATGAGTTCTGATTCTAATTCTTCATTCAAGCTTGTGCCTAAGTCTTTGCCGATTGTTCCGGTCCGTATTAACTTTGAAACATTTAATTTTTTATGAGCAGCTTGTTGGACCTTCCCCAACCATCGTGCACAGCACTGTTTAGAGTCCCACGCTGGCAAAAGGACGATGATCAGCCGCTCCTAATATGAAGAATAGACAATGTTTTGAGCCATCCCCTCCTGGCATGGAGAACAGACGCTCAGATAGACTACACCTTTTGAAGATGGCTCCTCCACGAGTTCAGATCGACGGTGATGCAATCGAGGTAGTAGACGAATTCGTGTATCTGGGCTCATTGGTGACCGCCGGTAACAACACCAGCAGAGAGACGCTAAGATCGAACAAAGTTCGCCGAAGTACAAAGTTGGTCATCTACAAGACATTAATTATACCGGTTGTTCTCTATGGCCACGAAACATGAAAATTGCTGGGGGAGGACCAACGCAGCCTCGGTGTCTTTGAACGGAAGGAGCTGCGTACGATCTATAGCGGAGTGAAGATGGAAGACAGAACCACGAATTGCATGTCTCGTGGATGGAGCTAAGTTGAGGAATAATTCGTTGGAGACATTCAGGGTTATTCTGCGTGGCGTTTCAGGTGAGACGACTCGAGTCACCCGTCTCACGCGATTCTCGTAGGCGAATAAAGTGAGAAAAGTCACCACGAGTGAACTTCGATGAACTCTCGCATTATTCTCGTAGTCGTATGTGAGTGACAATTGTCGCTCACAAGTGACATTTCAAGGCGTATCCTAAACCATTGACGACTGCTGAAGATGGAGACGAAGCAGTGAGTAACTTTATCAGAAAGATCGTGAAACTAAAATATAAATTGCTCCTGCTGCAGTACAAAAAGAAAAAGTTAGATCTCTTGCAATACTCTGCATACTGCATACTCATCAATATATAAGAGATACTTTAGGATTGATAGATCTTCGTTATTGAAAACTTCAACATATTCTGAAAGATATTCATTGAGCCAGATTATCTGAATACTACCTATTTCATAATTTCCTCAATGTGAATGGTGAAACTGATCTCGATGCTTTTCATCTCTTTGAGGGCACCCATATTCTTGGTTTGTGTGGTAGTTATAAGTTGAGTTTTGGAAGCATTAAGCCAAACAAGCTTTATGACAACCCTTTAGCGAATCAGGGAGACAGGAAGTGAAAATGTTATACATGATAGGCCCAAGAATTTCACTTTGAGGAACACCAGTTCTAAGTAGAAATCGATAAGATTTTTTTTTTATTTTGACAATTTACATCAAATGTTCCGTAAGTTAAATTTTTGTTTAAATTAATTTAATAGAAAGCGGAAAATCAAACTGTAGTATCGAAAATCAAAACCAAACATTGTCAATATTCTATGAATGCTCTTTCTACACAGCCAATCAATAGTATCGACTCACTTGCAACACGCCCTTGAATATTTTATTACCCCTAAAAAGTTTCGACTCACCTAAAATGAGGTAATTTCATAATGTTATATCTCAGAATACTGATAATATAGTAATATCGAACCTATAGCAAAATTATTTAGATTCAAAAGACTTCCAAAAGCTGGAGAGTATGGTTCGGAATTCAATCACTATGTGACGCTAGGGGGCATGAAAAAGAGGGCATTTTTGAACGAGTCCGAACTTTCAGAACTTCAAGGTGGAAAATATGATTCGGAATTCGGTCACTATGTGGTGCTAGTAGGCATGACAAAAAAAGCATTTTCGAATATGTTATGATATCGTGATCCCGACCACCTAGAACCTTCAGCAAAATTGCTTAGAAGTCCAACTCCAACCGGAAGGTTCCCAGTTTGGTCAGGAAGTCGTTTACTATTTAATGCTAGTAAGTATATAAAATTAGCTCAACAGGTACAACAAATTCTCAACAAGCAAAAAAGTATGCGCGAAAAATATCGATTCACTTCAGAAGAAATTGAAAACTCATTCGGAATGATTTCTTACTTTAATTTATTTTCAACTAATTATCGATAGCAAATTGTAAGAAACTCTTTGAAATATTCAGGATAATATAAAGGACGATTTTAATGTTGTGTAGACTTCCTTAACTAATGAAAACTAAAAGTTCTATTGCGCACCGATCGCATGAAGGTTTTCTGAAAATAAGAAATACAGAAGATGTCCAAATTTTCCAGTACTTATTTCTATTTGAATGGATACAACTTTATATCATCTGGTAATATAAATGACAAATTAGTTCTGAAGGTTGTCATAAAATGTCATGTCATAAATTAAGGAATTGTCGTAGAATCAAGATCAAAAATTATATATCCTTAAACATAAAAAAATCAAATTCAATCAACTATGCAGCAACTTTTGTGGACTATTCAACAACCAAAAGATATATTTCCATTTTTCAGGTTCCATTTTACCCATGAGAGGCTCATTCTGGAATATAGTAAATATTTTCAAGCAGTACCAAAATAATGTCTATTACATATATAATACTTGCACAACATGCTGACTATCATCACAAATAACGTAAACATTCATGTTTTTACTGTAAACTATGTTTACAAACTTGATACAGCAAAGTGGAGCAAGATTTATTATGAACAACTAACATGCTGCTTTACGGAATTAATAAAAAGTCTCTATCGGCGCTATAAGCCAAATCTACCTTACCATATTCCTGATTATAAAACCTATTTGACCATTCTGTTCTTCGGATATAACATATTTCAACATTTCTTTCCAACTCCGTTTTTCATCAATTTTAATCGTCTATGAAAGAAAACTAAACTCATGAAAACTAGTGTATGCCACTTCAACCTTTTCAACTGACTCAATAGCAAAAGATGAGAGAAAATAAGATAAAAACTACACTAAAAAGCTATTCAGAACGAAATAAGTATTTGAAGTTCATTTCCAGCGCGCTACTTAATTATGGATTCCGTTGGCAGCCGCATGGTCGAAACATTGTCACGGTTAAGCGGATTGGAAATATGCGAATCGTCTGACCTTAGGACGTCTTCTTGACCCCGATCACTTAAAGGGTGATACGGTCAAAATTTGGTCAAGGGAAAACGCGTGAATATCGGTGAAATCGTTTATTTAAAAAATCAAATTAAATTTCTTTTTCAAGTTCAATTAGTATAAAATTCAGAAAAAATATTCAGTTAGGCTTCCACTTTTCCAAATCCGAATTGCCGGGCCTTACGCTTGACCCCTGCCATCAGATTTTGTACAGCCACCTTGTCCACCTTCTTCGCCGCAGAAAGCCAGTTTGCCTTGAACTGCTGCTCGTCCTTAGACGTTTTTTGGTCTTCTTTAGGTTCCGTTTGACAATAGCCCAGTATTTCTCAATTGGGCGGAGCTCTGGCGTGTTGGGAGGGTTCTTGTCGCCTGGGAACCACCTGCACGTTGTTGGCGGCGTACCACTCCATGGCCTTTTTACCGTAATGGCAAGATGCCAAATCCGGCCAAAACAGTACGGAACAACCGTGTTTCTTCAGGAAAGGCAGCAGACGTTTATTCAAACACTCTTTCACGTAAATTTCTTGGTTGACAGTCCCAGAAGCTATGAACATGCTGCTTTTCAAGCCACAGGTACAGATGGCTTGCCAAACCAGATATTTCTTTGCGAACTTTGACAGTTTCGTGTGCTTGAAAATATCTGCTACCTTTCCCTTCTTTTGCCGTATAAAACTCCTGTCCCGGAAGCTGCTTGTAGTCGGCTTTGACGTAGGTTTCGTCGTCCATTACCACGCAGTCAAACTTCGTCAGCATCGTCGTGTACAGCCTCCGGGATCGCGCTTTGGCCGTCGTATTTTGTTTATCATCGCGATTTGGAGTCACTACTTTCTTGTTAGTCGATAGTCCGGCTCGTTTTTTGCCTCGATGCACGGTTGTAGACGATACACCCAGCTTATTTGCGGCATCTCGGAGAGATAGGTTAGGGTTTCGCTTGAAACTACCGGCAACTCTCTTGTCGTCTCAGCGGCTTCCGGTTTTCGATTTCCCCCGATCCAGACTTCCTGGCTGTCGACAAACGTTCTCAAACACTTTAATTACATTTTGTAACGGTTGATTTGGCAACTTTTAGCGATTTTGCCAACTTTTGCGTGCGAGTAGTTCTGGATTTTCGCGATGCGCGAGCAAAATTTTGATACGCTGTTTTTCTTGCTTGGACGGCATTTTGACAACTGAAGAGTGAATTCCAAAATCAAAATAAGAGCAACATTCTACACACACACACCTTCAAAATGAGTGGTGTTCAGGTTTTTTAAATGCAAAATTGAAAGAAATACGTCAAGTTGATATTGACCAAATTTTGACCGTATCGCCCTTTGTAACCGATGGCGAAAAGGTTGGCCGATAAGCGCGGGATATCCTTCCCTGTGGTGTTGATCGGTGGTTCGGTTGGAACCCACGACAGCCCTACAGAATGTTTTTGTCTTTGATCGCGGTCTTGACGGGGGTAAAGGCGGACTTTACTCCTGGAACTGGGGCTCTTGTTTGCGGTGCCTGTGCCGGTACTTGAAGTTGAGTATTATTAGCTGGTTGATGACCGCCCGATGACGGAAGAGCTTGAAGCTGTAGGTTGAGATTAATTATTATATAGGTTCATATTCTGGCAGGTCAGAACGATAAGAGGAATCGTCAACAATTTGGAAATAGTGGGTTGCATTATGTATAGTCAATTTCGCTGAGGAAGCATGGAAATACTAACCTTATTGATTGTGCTGGAAGCAGTAAGTCCAGATGTGGTGACGGAACTGCTGTTGTTCAATCAGTAGCTGTTGCATACTATTCTGAACCTGCCGGGCAGCGATGTGGTATTGCTATTCATATTGGAACAACTTTTGCCAGCATTGGATGACAGTTCGTTTGGCATGAAGTCGCATGCCACGGTTGATCAGATTAAGATCATTCTCGGCTTCTCTCTTGCCAAGCAGAGAAACGGAACCGGTTCGTTTGGTCGTCGTCTTAGTTTACCACCTGTTTCACATCAATCGTATGGCGTGTCAGCTCCATCGTAGTCCACTCACTTTCAAACATTTCTTTTCGTACTCTTTGCCAAAAATGCCACCATTTCCTAACATTGTAATCAGGCACAATGCAACTAATCAGTTGTTCCCTGTAGATTTTTCCAATCCGGTTCCGACATAATACTGACACTCCAGCTATTTCACTCGTCGGATTCCGGATGCGTTCAAATACGCAGTTGCTTCTTTGGCTATGCTAGCTTGTCCTAGTACGTTCTGTGACCGGTATTTTACAACAGGCAATCCATTGAATACTTACTAAGTACTATTTGTTTGTACATTATTTTACAATAAATCCGACAACAAATACTTAAGATTGATCAAAACCTGAAATTAAATTTTAATACGAAATAATAAAAAACAACCGCAGACCAAAACAAGTCCATCTGACGTTTCTGCGAATGAATACAGAGTCACATGCGATTCATTTTCTCACTCACCGAGAAATGAACCTCTCGCGTCACCCGACTCGCCTACGGGAATCGAGTGAGAATAGTCATGTGACTGCGAGGTGACAATTGTCGCCTCACCTGATACGCCACGCAGAATAACCCTGATTGCATGTCACCATAAAACGGATCCACATACAGATACGTTTCTTCACGCAATAATTACCTCGAAGATACTCCTCGATTGCTGGTCACGTCCATTCAACCGTTGAAAAAACCAAAAACTGACATTTTATCACATAAAAAAATGTCGAACACAATTGAAACATTCCATATGATCAATATTGCACCGCCTTCTTCGATAGCGGACCAATACTCATCAATCATCGCACATACAATACTTACCATAACTTTCTAGCTCATACTGTTCATACGCCATAATTGTCCTTACTGAGACATGGCTCAATCATAACACTCTCTCCATAGCTACTTTTGGTTCGACCTACAAAGTATTTCGATGCGACCGAAGTGCATTAAATAGTAGAAAGGTTTCTAATAGAGGTGTTTTGATCGCTGATCGGCGGAGCAAGTTTGATCCTCGTTGAATCCAAGGTCCGTACCCTGCACCTATGCTTTCCTCCTGGCAGAGTTAACGACAATTATCTCATATATGTGACCTTTGGCCAGTTGCACACATTTTTGGAAATGCCTCCCTTAGGTGTCAAATGGCGGTGTGGATCCGACAGCTTCCTTTATATCGACCCTTCCCAATCGCGCAGCCATGCGAGGTCAATTTCGATGGCTGATCATTATTCCGTTGCATCCGTACGCCAATTTAACGCCACTATGAATGAAAATAGACGATCGCTGAACCTATGATTCGTGTATGCCGACACTCCACCAAGCATCATGCTAGCCCCATCTGCACTAGTAATACAGATGCCTCATCATCCACCACTTCTTCTGAATCTCGTGAATAACTGAGCAGGAACGAATAACTTGATAACTGGCCTTGGTATTTAGGAGCTCAGTTTAATAGCTAAAATATCTGAGGATAATAACATAAAATTGTTCCCACAATGTTATGCGAATACCATATTGAGCTAAGACTATCAGCGTTGGTGACTGCCAAAAAAATCAGCGAAAAATATTTATTGTTATCCGTGCTTGAAACAACCACATCGATAAATGTATTGCTAAAGGCATCATACGCAGGAACTCAGTGAGTGAACAAGATTACACGTTTTGCAGATTACTTCATTCCACCACGCAAGTTGATTGAGTGGCTATGAAAATACGACCCAGTAGGATCGCCAGACGATAATGTTCGGAGACGATGGATGATTGCATTCATTTGAACAGAATCTTTCATTGTCTTTGAGTTCAAATGACAGTGTTTGAAATTTTGTTAAGGAAATTTCGCCTGGGAAAAATCAGCCTACTTAATTAGAATTTTTTTTAATTTCCCTGCCACACGTATCGGATAAGTCGTGACAATTTTTTTAGGACTATGACATAATGTATTTCAACAAGAAGGCATACATACTTGTTTTGTGACATGTGCAAAATCTTTTTTACCGGACAGGGAATCCACTGCATCCGGGATGGTAAAACTATACTATTACCAATTATCCAATTAACCATTATCAGTATCTACCAAAAACAGAAAATACTGGCCTAAAGGAACACATGTCACTTTATATTAACATTCTGCGTTTAGTTGCTACATATTTTCTGTTTTTTCCGCTGTATTTACTGGCTGCACTGTGCTTTTCGGCTTCCTATTCATTTTTGCTTTGAGCGCGGTTCCACACAATCACCAAGTGATCCGATCGGAAGCTGCGACCACTAGCACACAATCGAATCTGGAAACGAAAATGAATCACCAACAAAAGCTAACGAACGAATAAATAAATTGTACAAGCAAGCAGTGATGAACACACATACAATTATTATTATTGACTGGCGACGAAGTTCATGCTATGTTCATTCAATGTTTACCTTGGCCCATCAGTGTTTGGTTTGAGAGGTGAAGCAAAACCTCACATTGTGTGCGTCTAATGAATCAAAGAAGAGCGTGCAACAAATGATTTTTGATACGATTGGCACCATCCTTGAAGACAATACCGAAATAGTACCTCTCAGGTATTCCCAGCTATCCGAAATAACAAGTCGAGCGATATTTTGCAAGCAATTCTTAGGTATTTTACCTCTTAATATGAGTTTTTTAATACCAAGGCCAGTTATCAAGATTAAAATTATGATTAGAATTAAAATTGACCTCTGCCATGCCGATTCTCGAAGAGCTTAGCAGAATTAACTGGAATGAAACCCTCGACATGAACGACGACAATAACGCCACTCGACAGACACGTTCCAGAGAAAGTCTCTCCAGCCTCTAAAAATGTACCATGGCAGACAGACACCCTGTGCAGGTTGATATTGAAAAAGAGGGCGACTTTACGTACGTTTTCGAAGCACCAGTTGATAGCGTTACGCAACCATTACGTACCGCTCAACCATCGATACAAGAAGCTAGCTCAACTAGCAATGGGCGATCTCGATCCGTTTTTTACTGGATCGATTTTTTGGGCTCGATTAATCAATATTTTGAATCGATCCTATACTGTTCGATTTTTGACTGAATCGATTTTTTAGTGGGAGAATCGACTTTCAAACTCTACTCGCTAAGATAAGAATACGGAAAAGTCGGTAAAAAATATAAAAAAAAACGCACAAAAGTGCACATACTGAAATTATCAATAAACATGGATTACCGAAATTGCGGTACTGATGGAAAGCAGGAAAAGACGTAAAAATTACTATTTTTACGGTTCTTATTACCGAAAGTGCTTGCAAGCCAATGATAGCATTTTAAACCAAATTTAAGCAAAATCTAACGATAAAATTTGAAAATCCACTTTACTAAAATAATAGGTAAAATGAAACGATTTCTTTCGGTAAATTTTACCTATACTCTAGGTTTTGCTACTTAAACCTAAAGTATCGTTAAAATGAAACCCTTATTTCCGGTTACCTTATCTTAGCGTGTTGTATATTTTTTTTTACGAAATAGGTAATTAGTGACTCAATAAGTGATTGCAGCATGTTAACATGTTATTACAAGCTGCCAACCTATTCTGAACGATATTGATCAATATCAAGAATCGCCCTCACCTAGCACTAGGTACACCTTGAACTTTGACATTTCTTCACCTCGCTCCCACTCTTTCGCTTTGCACAGCAAACTACCCGCAGTGTCACCTGCTAAGCTGTTTCCGTGTTGTGCCCCAGCCCGTTTGGTGTAATTTTTACCTGTCACTGTCGTTCCGGTTATGTACGATATTTGGTCTGCGTTTAAAAATAATGGTAAAGAAAAGTGATAAGAGGTATAAGCTAAAACCTGAGTGCATGGCACGCCTGACATTCATGAGCTCGCTGGATAAGCCCCTATGGTCTCTCTGATGACAATTTATCCACACGAAGCTGTTTTCTGTAGAACAATAAAAAAAAGATCAAACATGGAATTTGCTCTCTGGGAATGTAATAAATTATTTAAAGTTTGCTTAGACAATTTATTAATTGTAATTATATAAATTACAAATCGATTTTCCTCGAATCGATTCTTCCGCAGTCGATTTGTTCTCGAATCGATTTTTTCGATTTTGGAAATCGATTCAGCAGAATCGATCTTTTTTTGTAAAATGCCCATTGCTAGGCTCAACGCTGCCTGTCTGCCCATCAAGGCAAACTTCAAGTAAACTGAAACCAGAGATCGAAATTCTCAATCAGCTGGGTGAAAACTATGCTCTCTCTCTCTCTCTCTCAAGCAGGTTGTCGATGAGTAGCGAACCGTTCACATTTTGATCTCTCCTTTTTCGCCGATAATTCATTATCCTCTCTCTTGCATATGCGAAAATATATCTCTCCAAAAGTGAACGAAAATATTTTCTCATGTCACATTTTTTACTAAAAACATGCTACCTAGATCGTATACGAGGAGCAGAAACCGAGGAACAAAAAACGAGGAGTCACAACATGACGAAAAATCGGCTTTTTATCGGTTTATAATGTCAGAATAAAACAAGCATGAAGACTGGTGCATTTTCAGGTGTCAACAAGTAAGTGAAAAATAATTATCGGCATCTAGGATTCACTGAAAAAGAAACGATTTATCAGCTACTCAAGCTCTCCGAAAATTATCAATCGTCGTTGCTTTTCTTGTGAAAACTGCTGTGAGCGTATAACAGTCACTCGCTTCTCACATTCTCATCTGTTTCTCCAAGCGAGTGAAAAAGGATGTTTCTCTTCTCAAGTAGGCGAAAATGTTGGTCTCTGACTGAAACATAATGCAGGTATCCTTGCTTCTGCAAACAAGTTGAAGACGTTAAACACCGCTAGACCGGACGGTATTCCAAGCGTTCAAGCCGAAGCTACAGAATCAACCATGACATTGCTTTGGCGCTTTGTTCTCAGCCCTGCCCGGCATTCCTTAAGGCAGTCATCTTGGGCTGCTGATTTTTCCCTTGTATTTCAACGATGTCAACCTGTTGCTGAAATTTCATCGCGATGCATTAACTTTAGTCGTAGTCACAACGCCATTACTCGCTCTCTGAAAAAGAAGAAAGTCTAAAAATGCCCATTGTCATGTAGCGGTAGGAACCTAATTAATTTATTAGTAAATTTCCTAGTTTTTTACGGCTAAAGTGCCGTTACATACTTTATGGAAATAGAACATCTTAAAATGGAAATAACTCACCAAATACTTCCTACGATCAGCACTCGAAAGGCATACCCGAGAAAAGGATTATACCAAGTTGATAACAAATTCTATGTTATCGTTCAGTCTTCAGCCTGAACAGCCAAAATAACAACAATGTTAACAAAAAAATACTCTTTGAATATCATAATAATAACTTATTTTGTTATCACTGCGAACAACTTGATAACAAATCCTGTATTGTAAGCAAAATTATTGAAATAGTATCAAATTATATTATCAATTTGAAATCAAATTCTCATGCTAATTACTGAAAAAAATATTTTAATTAAAAGCAAAATTTCTAGTTCAAATATGCTGGAAATATTTATAGTTTTACAATTCAATTTTCATAGAAAATAGTGTGTTCAAAATGATAACATATGATAATAAAATTTGCCAATGGTGATAACAAAATTTGTTATGCGATAGCAGTGGAAATCAAAACGATAACTGGGATAACAGAACTTGTTACTTATATGATATCAGCTTGTTATTTTCCTTTGCTAGGGTAACCAATGCCTGCCTAGCAACGGTTGCCTAGCTAAAGGCGATAGACATCAGCTACCTGACCAATGCCCACTGGGCTAGAGTGAAAAATTAGCAGGAATACATTATTTTCACTAGGAAGATGCAACTTTAGATCAAAACTGTCTTCGGCAAAATTGCACCTTATAATTAAGGCTGTAATTTGTTTCAGTTAGGGCAGTTTTTAAATATATTGAAATGAAAATTATATCTCTCACATTTCTTGACATAGCGCAATACAAAGCTGTTCCTTAGTGAATTTGAGGCAACTTTGCTGCAGAAATCCCAGTCGTAGGTTTTTTGTGCCATTGGTTATGATAATTTTTACGCCTAAAAGTAGGGTGGCCCTGAAAAAAATAGTTTTCATTTCAGGTTTATAGAAAACGGTGTCTTAGGCAAATTTTTAGAACTTGCATAAATGCACACTCTGATGATAAAGAATGTTATTTCATAAATTCTATCTTCAGTAAAGTGCGTATTTAAGCAAGTTCTAAACATTTGCTGAAGATGCCGTTTTCATAAAACTTGAAATGGAAAAGTTAAGCGAAATACTATTTTTTCATGGCCACTCTACTTTCAAGCGTAAACATGCTCATAAATAATGGAACAAAGACCTACGACTAAGATTTCTGCATCAAAGTTGCTTCATTCACTAAAGACAACTTTAAAGAACATTGTGTTGCGCTATGTCAAGAAATGTGAAAGATAGAATTTTCATTTCAATATATTCAAAGACCACCCGCACTGAAATTGATGTCAAATTAAAGCCCTAAGTATAATCTGTAACTTTGCCGAACACAGTTCTGTTATAAAGTTGCATCTTCATAGTGAAAATAATTTATTCCTGCTAATTTTTCATTCTGGCGCAGTATGCAATGGTTGCTCGCCAGTGCACCTTCCAGTGTGCTTATTACGGCCAGGTGCCAATTAAATCATGGCTCAATGACGCTACGGACAGCCTTGTTACTGCTGCTCAAGTGAAGCATTTGGTGAAGGTACACCCATTATATATCGTACACATCTGCATATGATACCTCCTTACATTTGAAGTCTGTGGTTGGAAAAATACTGTAAATGCACAGTTATCAATTTACTATACAAAACGTAATCATAAGTTATCACCTTATATTTGCGTTATTTTCAATAATTTAATGTAAAAAAAAATAGTTTTCAATACAAGAACCGAAGCGTAAAAATATATTCGATAAATTGGTGCCATTTTTTTTTTTTTAAACTTTGGAGACTTAGTTGTTAACGCTAAAAACCTGACCACTTTTCGTGACGGTTGTTTTAAAATTGTAACTCAGTATAGAAAACAAAGACGTCAAAAAATAAAGACACAATGGTGGGATTGTAGCTTTTTAGCGTGTGGGTAAAACTTGATGAAATTTTGAGTGAAACAAGTTAGGAGTGTAATGGCCAAATTTTTTAATTTAATCTTTTAAATGGTTATCGAGCAAGAGCAGATCCGCCCAAAAAATATGGGCGTGCAACAGATGGAATCCATCATTCGATGGTGTCTCGGTTGGTGAAGTCATTCAAAGAGACCCAGACGACCCAGTGGCGGTTACGCAGCGCCAGAAAGCCGAAGACAGCTGATCCGTTGAAAGCAAGAAAGGTTGTGAACCTTTCTATTGTCGGTTTGTCGGAAAAATTATGAAACGTGCCGGCCTCTACGTCAACAAGGCTGACAAAATCGAGATGCGTTGGGATGGGACGACGAGACTTACATCAAGACGTACACAAAGCAATCGACGGGGCAGGAGGTTTACGCAGGTTCACAGTTGACCGTTCCTGAGGAGGTAAAGAAGAAGAAGGTGGATAAATTTGTCAATTTTTTTTTTGGTTTGACTGGCCATCCGAAGTTGTGGAGAGATGAGACAAGGTACCATGAATGGGCAAATCTACCGAGACGAGTGTCTCCACAAGCGTCTATAGTCTTTCCTGCGGCCTCAAGGAGGCGAGAAGCTATTTTGGCCGGAGTTGGCATCCTGCCACTACGTGCGTCCGGTTCTAGACTGGTACAGAAATAACATTGTCGTTCTCGAGAAGCTTTGGGCGATCATGAAGACCAAACTTCGTAAAAGACCTGAAGTATTCGATAACGAACTGGTTTGGAAGAAACAGTCGGCAAAAAGTATTAAGAAGTTGACCCACTATTACTTAAAACCTTATGCGTGGTGCCAAGGGCAAAGTGCGGCGTTTGGTCATGGAGAGGACCAATGAAGTTGAAAGCTTACCGAAATGTATTCTAAAAACTCAAATTTATCCTAGTAGCGAAAACGGGCACAAAATGTCCTAAACCTAACTTAACTTAACTTAACTTAACTTTATAACTGATGCGTTAAACGGAGCGTCAAACGATAAGTGCTTTTGTGGCTTCACGAAGAATTTGAAATGTGTCCAAATGAATCAAAAGGCAGCGACTCCCGTGACTCGGGAGGTTGAAAGGGTCGCTCCAAGGCAGCCTTCGAAGAGAATTGACTGAATACGTTCGAAGCCATTTTGTAAATGATGGTTCCAGACCGAGGAAGCATATTCCAAGCTGGGCTTCGTCAACGAACGGAACAGCGACCACATGATAAATTAAGCCAAAATTTTGGGAAGCTTTTGTTATAATATAGGACATGTGAGGTTTGTACGTGTTTTTATCGTCGAGTATCACACCAAGGACTTCTTCGAAGAAAAAAGGGAAAAAGGGACACTTTTTCGGATTCAAGAGCATACATTTCTCCTTGCACTGTCTTTGTACATTCTATAAATATTCTTGCAACTGTAAAACGTCTCGTAGCGAATCCACGCGAATGTAGATTTTGAGGACGTCAGCAAAGCTTAGCCGATGAAATTTCAGCATAGCCAGAGGTGAATTTGTAGTCAGCCGGTTGGCGGAACTACAAGTTGCTTCTGTTTAATCTAGTTGGCAACAATCTTTCGGTAAGGCAGTTGATCGGTATAATGATGCTTATCGCTATTGTGTGCAAAAAATGCATGAGTAACATTTAACATGACCAGTTACCAGTTATTAGCAGATACTTAATTTAAATTATCTGCTAAGAACTGTTGTAAATATGATGCAAGTATTGGCTAATGAATTGTAATACAAGATTTAAAATGCAAATGAACCATACGACAGTAAAAAGAAGATCGATCAAACATGGTTGAAAACCTGTCCATTTTAGTACGACCAGGTTGATTTTTCCAGCGAAATAGTTAGTTTGATTGAAATTTATTTAACATACCGTTTCAAATTCCTTGTCAATTAGCAGCCAGCAGTGGCCGAAATAGTTTCAGCTATCTCTTCGTCGCATACCTTAGATCTTTTGAACAAGTTCAAACAGCTCGGAAACATAAACGATCTCTACAATATTCCGAAGCGCAAGCTCATTGCAAGCAAATTCCAAACAGAAATTTTACAACTGGCGACCGTCACGAAATACTGAAAAGAAAAAAAAGATTTTAAGGTTCATTAGTCATTGCTACGTAGTCCTGCGTCACCTCTGCGTACTACCCCAGTGGGCTGTCCCTTGTAGTTTTTTTTTCTCTTTCAAAATACTTTTACTACCAAAACCTCATGCAAGGCGGGGCTGAGTAAACCCCGCTCCTTCATGGATTCTTCAATTTCACAGTCGATTTTGGTCATGTTGGTTAATAATATAGAAAAAGAGAAGTAAAAAGAAAATACTGATACCTATGTTATGGCATGCAACGACTTTTCGTTTCTCCTACTAAGAATTTCGAATCACTCTAACCTAACCAATCCTAATCAGCAACAATTAGCAGTAATGGTGTTTTCATAACCACTTCTAATTTCTGGACTATCGTTTGCTTGGCACCCTTCTTGCTGAAAACGATTTGTGCTTTGTGATAGAGAAGAGTTCATAAACATAAGTTTCTTAAAGTCTCGGCGTCAAAATTCCTAGAGATGAAAACAGGTAAAACTATTCAAGTTGCAATTTGCTGGAGTTTTCTCAAAACAATCTCCCATCTAGAACTCGTTAAAGCTTATAAGCTACCCGACACACTGCTTACCTCGCAGGATAAAGAAGGATCTCGCCCTGGAAAACAAGGCGCTAAATCGTGAACTCTGTTAGTAACAGCGCGTCAGCAGGCGGCAACCAGGCGTCGGTGTTTGCACTACTTTTTCCATTCTGCTGCCTTTACAGCATTGGAGTTGGAGGTGGGAGGGCGTGGGGGCACTGCGAGCGTTCCGCGAAAGCTTCATATCGCTTCGTAAGATAAATAAAAATTAAAGATATAAAAGCGATAAAACGCAAATCTCAAGAAAGCCCCGGCAGTTTGTTGGCGTACCTACGGCGCTCACTTTGCCTTCTCGGGTTCATGCGATGTATAAGCATAACAGCATTATTGTATCGTGACTGCAGCAGCAGCGCCCGAACAGCAACTCCAATCCCAACACAGATATAACTTTTGCGCCAGGGAGCATTAAATTAAAAGCTCGTATTGATTTATGAGTGAATGGCGCTAGGGTTTTTCCTCGTATTTGAACCGCGTTGCGGTAAAAGGACTCCACTGTTCAAAGATCACTTGCAGAGGTTGAGCATAAACTTTATATCGAGGGAAAGGAGATTGCCACGTCTGTTTCCACTTATCTGTGCCCATTGCAGTCGGTCGACGTTCTGCGAGAAGGAGTAAACTTTATTGATTGTTTAGCGAAAAAATATCAGTTTATTTACCACCAACCATGAGTTATGCCAGGGGCAGTCCTCCTATGCGATCAACTGGCGGCAAGGAGAGGGGAAAATCCGCAAATAGATTGCGGTCGGTCAGCGATTTGTGGCGCGCCATTCAATGTGTGTTTTTGGGCACGTGCCATTCCTTTTCCCTTCTGATCCGCCTTCGCGGCGCGGCACTAAACTGTATCTCTTGTGTCGGTACAAGCCGTAATTCCCACCGTGAACGTGCAGAAAATCAATTGCAACAATTCACGTACCTTATTGTTAGGGCTAAACAAGCTGTAATCCGACAGATTAGAAACCGCCATGAATCATGGCGATCTATTTGGAATGGGGTGGGGTGGCGGCTTTTATCGACTCCGGAACGGCAGCCCACTAATGTGGAGTAAATCCTTTGAGCTACTGTCGAATCGAAGAGTATAAATCATTTTTTATTCGAATGTAAACCAATTATCGGCTCCATTGTGGTAACATCTCTGCGCGAGAAATAACGACACAATTCCGTTTGACTGGCTTCGTGGGGACATCGATTTACACCAGTTCCATGCGTGCGTCCCCAAATGGATCATTAAATACATATTCTTGAGGCATAAATCGTTCTCGCTTTGATGCGTCTTCTTCTTCTCTTCCGGAAAGGAGCACGTAGAATTGTGTAGGTGTTCAAAGGGGGGCCTGTCACTTCCCATCGAACGCACAAACGATTTCTTCAACTGTGTTTGATGCTGCGACTTGCTTTAGTCAATATTCAAAAGCCAGGGCTTTTCCCACACATAGTCTCTAAGCCGTATTATATGAGTCTGCTTGGAATATATGTTCGGAACGATAATTCTCTGTAGAGCATATTTCCTTGGAATAGCGGAATAAAAAATCCATTTCCAATGTAGAACTGGGCACGCTGGGGGAACTGCTATAAAGAAGAAAAAACACACCACTGAATATGTGGTACTTGAGGAGCGTACACGTGTGCAATTTGCCAGTTATGCGCTCTTCTCGGCACCAGACGAACGAGTAATTCGACCGAAAAAAAAAAATGAAACCGCAGCACATGCAAGCCAAGTGAGACTGCAGTGGTCCTGGCTGACGTTATCCGAGAAGCGTCGTCAACGATGTAGTACGTCGTTTTATAGCGATGATTTCGAGATAATTGCGAATTGAAATTTAATTTTATGGCTCCTGCCATAAAACGGCAAAACGATGCACTTGTGTGGGCTTCTCGGTGCTCAGGAATTCCATATGAGAGGACGTGCTCCAGGCGTATCTATGCGTTGCGATGCTGAGGGCTGTGGGAACGTGCCGCAACGTGACTGGGTGATTGTTGCAATCATGTATGGTTCTATTGAAAATTCTGAATAACCCCTTTTTTTAATATTTTAGGGATACTAAGGGTTGTCATTGGAGGAAAAAACAGTGGAAGGAAACAGAACATTTCCAGGAAAATAATGCACTGTGTCCCATTATCCGAGTGAAGGATTTTACTAAATTTATAACAAATTCTAGAATCGGGTTATCAGGCCTGTTGCAGTGGCGGACTTGGTCCGTCCTACAACCTACCCCGCAGTGGGATGTGAGGCAAAAATTGACGTCCATGGTTCGAGTACCACTAGATACATGCCCTTTCGCTCAATTTTCCTAAAATAAACACATCTGTTTTATTTCCAGCCTGCCGCACACTGACGGAACTTTCAACACTTTCTCTTCACATCTTTCATTCTAGCCAAAAACATTAATGTTCACTCTAGGTGCCTCATGGTGATGAGCGAACATCTCTACATTATAATTTCAGTTATTTGACTAGGCTGCCTGAAGAAACTACGAATTTTTGAGTTTACACCACCAATTAAGGTCTGTGTAGACGTACCTGCAACCGATTTAGCTACTTTTGTCCAATATTTTCTAAATGTTTCTGTAGTTGTTGCTTATATTGAGAAAGTTCTCTCTTCACGAGAGTCTGCATTCGATTTATACCATTGCAAAACATCTTTGGCGTAGTGACAAGATGCCAAATCAGGCCAGAATAGGGAGGGAGCGTAATAACTGCGTAGGAATGGTAACAATCGTTTCTTCAGGCATTATTGTTTACCGTTCCGGTAGTGAAGCTCTCGGTTGTTCGACCACAGCTGCATATTGCCTGCCAAAACAAATATTTTTTGAGAAACTTATCCTTTTTCTTCACCCTGAAATGCTGTTCTGAAAGCGATTCCGGGAAGCTGCTTAAAGTCTTCCAGCACATAAGTTTTATCGTCCATTATCACGCAGGAAAACATCGTCAAATATTTGCGACTTGCGAGCCCGAGTTTTAGCCATCACATTCTGTTTATCATTACGGTTCGGTACAGTTTTGACCTTGAACGACTTCATACTTTGGTGCTTGGAAGTATGCACGAAAGTTGGGGAGATTTTTATTTTCTAACCCCATCTCATCTGCAATATTTGCTTCACCTTCGCGTCCTTCTGGTGGTTCCTGAGATCCATTTTTTTCCGCTCCCTGGCTGTTATCAAAAGTGTATCGAAAGATTTAAGAACGTTATGGACAGTGCTTGCAAGCTGTTTTGCATGTTTACATACTGATAGATCCGGATTTTCATTACGATCGCACACAATTGCTTTTCGCATTTGCTCTTCTTTTGACACCTTCTTCGATCTTAAAACTTGTATTATCACCAAAAATAGATTTGACACAATGAACAGACATACGTTCATCAGTCTGCGAAATATTGCACGCGTTGATGAAGTATTTCCAGAGATTTACGTATTTGGGGGTGTCCACATTTTGTCGCGAACAAGCCTTAACCTCGGAATGGGTGTGACTCTCCGGGCATTCTGAAATCGGTTTGCTGGATCTGCAGTAGAGCTATCACTTTCTAGCTCCTGGATGAAAGCTGCTTCCAATGGTCACTTGATTGATTGTTGTAAACAGATTTCTTCCATAATAACATTACCGGCCAGTGGGTGTGATATGTTTCTCCACAAGCAATCGTCAACTCACTTAAATAAATCCGGTAAGCGAAGCCACTTTTTACGAATGTTAGCTGATGATTGCGTGCGGAGAAAAATATACTTAGTCAAAGTTACTCATTCATTGAGTAACACGCCGTGTGAGGACACAAGGACCAATGCGTTGAAAAAACCTATAATGGTCCAAATCACAGAACGGCTGTTTGTTTCTATCTTTTATACTCTCATGGTGAAAAGTGAGGTTAGCTACAGCAGCTTATTGTGACATCAGATCTTCCTTCACTTGGATTTGGATGTCTGGTATTCGTTGATCACTCTACCACTTATTGAGTTTGCCCCGCTCACTTATGTGTTCGATACCCAAAAAAAGTAATGTTCGAATTATTTCGATTTGTGCGGTTTCAATATCCCTCGATTAGATATGTTAGCCTTTCACTGCCCCATGAGCTGTAACCTACACGCCCAAGTAACATTTAAAGTTTTATGAATTCCTGCGAGGGTGTTATAAAACGGTGTCATAAAACTCTGGTCAAGGCTTATTTGTCTTGATTGATTCCTCAAAACCTCTTGAAAACTAAAGTTTGCCTATTTGACCCACCCTGGCAGAGGTTCTGAAGGGTATAATTTGGAGGCAGTTCTAGATTGGATTAAAATAAAAAGACTTTATTATTACCGAAGTAAAAACAGTTTGAAAACCATAAGAAAACTACAATAAAAGCAATTTGACATCTATAAAAGCCTTTTTCGTGCCACTTCCACTACAAGCTTGCTGAAACCACTCAAAACACTAGAAATTAGAAGAAAAATTAGTATTTTCCATTTAATTCCAACTACCTTTGCTTATCTTCACAGATACGCGTATTTCGTCTGCAATGTGAATCATGTTATTAGCACGAGACACTGAAGAAGTCTGCACATTGCAAAAAAAAATTATATATGAAAATTCCATGAAATTTTCTGCGCTACAACTTTGTTCAAGAATGTAAACGTCTATTTCTGCAAATAAAAAAGTTGGTTTCTGTATTTCCGTGAAAATGGGGACCACCCTAGTTTTAATCAACATAAAAAAATGGGCCTTTGTTTTTATTTCAAGTTTCACCACCATTTTTTTTTTTAAGTTAAAAATTGACCGATTTAGAGCAACTTTTCCCTCGTCAACTTAGGGTGTACCATAAAAATAAGTTTTTCTGTCCTAACTTTTTTATTTCAATTTCCATCGTAAAATTTTGTTAAGACGAGCTTTCAAAGGCGTGTATTTTGATATATTAATTTTGCCGCTAGCTTCAACCAATCAATAGTTATTGAAGTTTTTCTTCTTAAACCATCCCAGATTCAAATGTAATTTTCTCAAGATTCAGATATAACATATCTCTAGTTTTCACATATGTTAAACAATATAAATTTTCCTTTTAAATAACATCTCTAATTTTTTTTGTGTTTGCCCCAATCATAGAAATCAACATTTGAAAAGGGCGTATTTTTTTAGAAAAACTTCAATAACTATTAATTGGTTGAAGCTAGCGGCTAAGTTTGTGCACCAAAGTACGCGTCTTTAAAAGTTCTAAAACTCGTCGCAACACAACTTTACGGTGGGAACTGATATAAAAAAGTGAGGGCAAAAAAACATTTTTTTATTGCACACCCTAAGTTGATGAGGGAAAGTTGCTCTAAATGGGTAAATTTTTAAGCTACATAAAAATTTATATATGAAAATCCCATGAATTTTTTTTGCGCTACAACTTTGCTCAAGAGGGTAAACGTCTATTTCTGCAAATAAAAAAGTTGGGTTTTGTATTTCCGTGAAAATGGGGACCACCCTAATTTTAATTAATATCACAAAATGGGTCTTAGTGATACAAACCATGTTGTAGAACATGACTTTGCTGTAAAGTTTCAAGCTTAGGCGCTGGGAGCATGTTTCCTCGTAAATTCGTAGTCTGGACCATAGTGCATTGTAGACGAAATACACGTATCTGTCAAGATAAGCAAAGGTAGTTGGAATTTAATGGAAAATACTAGAAATTAGAAGAAAAATTAGTATCTTCCATTTAATTCCAACTACCTTTGCCTATCTTCGACAGATACGCGTATTTCGTCTACAATGTGCACACTTCTTCAGTGTCTCGTACTAATAACGCGACTTATTCGAGTTATTAGTACGAGACACTGAAGAAGTCTGCACATTGTAGACGAAATACGCGTATCTGTCGAAGATAAGCAAAGGTAGTTGGAATTAAATGGAAGATACTAATTTTTCTTCTAATTTCTAGTTACAGGTATTCCACTAAACAGCTCAAACCCTCTAGGACATATTTATTGGCACACACCCATGTAAAATTCCACATAATATTCATTTGTTCACACATAAACAGAACCCTCTGAGATACACATATGAAATTTATGTGGCAAATGAAAAGTATGTGCGGCCACATATAGTGGTTATTTGTACACATAGAAAGTATGTGTGGTTACAAATAGATATCACTTGTTGATCAAATTGCAAAAAATCATGTGTTGGACACATAGATATTATCATTGCCTTTTTATCAGTGTACATCATGTGACAGCAACTCTCTGCAGTACGCTCCTGACAGCATTGAAGTAGGCTAGCAACCAACTCGGCCCGTCCTCTTTATTCTCTGACAATCGACACGAACGGACGCCTGTTTCGGTAGCTCATGGAAGCTTCACTCAATTGTGGCTGCGTAATGGACGCGCATTGTTCATTAAGTGGACAGTTTGGTGGGTTGGCTGTTTTTGGCACGTTTTTGACCACTTGGACCTTATACCATTCCAGGACGTATTTCGTATTGTGCTATGAAACCATATCAGGCCAAAACAGAGCTGGAGAGTCGTGACTTTTGATAAACGGCAGCAACCACTTTTGCAGACATTCTTTCTCGAACACATCCTTATTGATAGTGCCGGTAGAGACGAAAG
This sequence comes from Aedes japonicus, assembly GCA_034211315.2. Lineage (NCBI taxonomy): Eukaryota > Metazoa > Arthropoda > Insecta > Diptera > Culicidae > Aedes > Aedes japonicus. The sequence goes on from JASCZW010005862.1 coordinate 101,728, forward strand.
TTTCAGCTTTTCGACCACAACTGCATATAGCCTGCCAAATCAAATACTTCTTCGGGAATTTGGACACCTTTTTGTCCGGAAATGCTCGACAACAGCACACCGTTGCATTGGAGTATAAAAGCCAGACCCGGAAGCTGTTTAAAGTCTTCGAGTATGTATGTTTCGTTGTCCATTATGATACAAGAAAATGTTTCCAAAGATTTTGTGTAAAGCTCCTTACCACGACTTTTTGCAATGAAATTTTGCTTGCCATCACCTTTTTTACTTTGTACGCCTTCAGTTCTTGCCTTTGTTTCACTTTTTGTACGTATGATTTTGACTTCCCAACTTTGCGAGCCACATTTTGCATAGTAATATTGGGATTTTTCTCAATAATGGCTACCATTCTTGTCCGTTCATCGGGGGCGTACTTTTCGATTTGTTCCAATAACATTCGAGTAAGACATACATTTAACAAAGACCATAGATGATGGTAAGCTTAATTCTTTGCGTTGTTGATTAACATAGCTCCAAAATGATTTCGGGAGTTATTTAAGTCGCCGTTGAACCCCACTTAGATGGCGTTGAAAAAGCACACGACTTAGTCGTTTGAATTCGTAGTTGAGTCTGCTATAATGGCGTTTAAGCAACAGTGTGCGGTTTTTCGTGAATCATTTGAGAGCCGCGATTTTGGTCCGTCTTAGCGTACGAAGACATGAAGTTTGCAGAAGCAGAAAATTTCTCATCTTCATGCGAAGCGCTAGGAGTGGACAGTAATTTTATTGCTAGAACGAATAGACATGAAGAGAAAGTGTATTGATAGTTCCGTATAGGGCAACGGCAGGCTTTGAAATTGAAAGATACAAGTTTGAAACCGAGCGGAGGGCATTTGAACGGTAGTATCCGATCAGGCACATAACTCTTTGTCATACTACCCCATGCAAACTTCATCAAAGGTCGTTACTTCCGCGCTGGGGAGAATACAAAAAATAAAAATCAAAAATGTAGGTAAGAAGACAGTTAGTCATACAAGGTACCCGAGATTCAGTCTGAACGATCCTTTTTGCGACGTGCCTGTCAATGACATAAGCCAAGGCGTGGGAAAAAGTTTGAGCGGCGATATTAAAGTCAGTTGGATCAAGAATGCTCTGCCAGTTCAAATTAGACAGTACCTCACCAATATTACGATAGTCAGCTCTACGGAAGTAATAGTAACAGGAGCTTCTGCTGTGTCAGCTTTGGTTGGCTCGTATGTCCGCGTAGCTGTGGGATTTAAGACCAAAGTCGAACACCAAGCACTTGAATTGGTCAATCTTCACGCTCTTGAAATCGAAATCCTCACAGGCACGGTTGATCTTGCCTCTATTGTTGTTGAGCAACTGTTTTCATAGTAATTTCCATAAAATTTGAAGCGGATGTTCAGGACGTGTTTTGAAATCGTTTGAACACTGGGAAGTGAAAAAATCTAAATTAGTATCTGTATAATGGTCGTACATGCGGCACAATCCCCCTAAGGGAATGTCCATTGTCCATTATTTATGTCACGCAAAAAGGCCCTTCTTCACCTCCTTTATATGGACCATCAAACAAATTTTATAGATCGTCACGACAGGTTTGGTGTCGTTTGGGTACCCAAGTAACACCAAATGTTTGATTGCATGCATATTTGCTCAAATGTGACAAATGATTATGTCACCATTCCGATGATAGAAAACCTTTTCGGGCACTACTATAGAATTGAAATAGCGCAGAAGGTGGAGCCTATGAAACATAATTTATGTTTTATAATTGTCATAAACAAAAAATTCTAAAACATTAGTGCAACAAATTTCGTCGGCAAAAAAGGATTTCATCAACTAGGTTCATACTATGGACTCCAAGCTTACTAGATCGGTGTTTTTACCACTCGACCGTCTCGACATATGAGATAGAGAATAGTCAGGATTCTCTTAAACCCTACCATTATCCTATATACCAACCTTATAGGGGACTTAAATAGATATTCACTTTGATATAAGAGGCTATGGGTATTGATTTAAATTATAAACATTGATAACAGATGTTATCATACAAGCAATTTCATCAATTCTGATGCTCGATCATGAAAGCAATTCGCAACTGGAATTTTCAATATTTCATTCTAGCAAAACAGAACTATGTTCAGTGGCAAACGAGTATATGACATAAATAGATGTAGTTTATATATATCTATCTTAAGGTAAGATCAAAAACTGTCTTTTTTCGTACAATACGGCGCTAATCAAACATACCTGACAAGTTTTGTTGACGTTTGACCTTTCTCGCATATGTTTGTTTCTTGAAATACGGAAGACTTAAGTGGATGCATTTATGAAACAAAATATGCAAACAAGATGTCAGACGTAAACAAACATGTCCTAGCTGAAAAACTCCAAACACATGTATGACAAATAAATTAGTCGACTAAATGAATCTAGATTCGAATTGCATCAAACGAACACCTTCATGACAAAACGAGTCAGATCACACTGTTATAGATCTACAGCATGACATATGAAAAATAAAACTTGAATATTTATGTTTTCGGTGCTACGTGGGTAGTAAGTTGAAGAGCCATGTGTAACCGTTGCCTTGGTCTTTGTTTAGTAGATTTGTGTTCTGTTGTTTGCTTATTTCTAAGCTTTCTGCGACGTCTAATTTCCAGGGTGTAGATGTAGTCCGTAATATTGTGATGTCATTCGTCGTTATGTCGTGATTTTCCGTGAAAATGTGTTCTGCGACTGTTGATTTAAGTTATGTTAAATTCCTTTTTCGTTCTGTTTGACAGCCTTAGTCACCTCCGCTAGATGCTCCATGAACCCTGTTGCCAAGATTCTTTTTGTTTGACCTACATATATTCTGCTGCAGTGTTTACACTTGATACTGCAGGACTTGGACATCTAGGGCATCGAGGAGAGCTGGTTTGCAAAGCAACAAATAATTTATTTCTACCATATTTTGAAGACAATATCTAATATCCTGTTTTATTTTATTTTGTTTTGTTTTGTTTTTCGTTATGCTTGTCTCTTTTCAGTCACATTGGAGCGGTCCATTGCTTTTGGTGGATATTTCTACATACTTTCAGCGTATCGTCAACCAAAACGAACCCTGCTGCTAACCTTTCCCCAACTATCCAACATCCCAGTGATTTCTCGTGGAAGTGCAGAGGATTTCTCGGCTTCCTTCAAAGCGAGTATCACGTCAACACGTTCCTCCCCATTCCCTATTTGACCAGCATTCGGGCACGGCCGGCGCCGGTATTGCTTTATTATGGGTCACCAGTTTTTACACATTGAAGATGTATGTTCGTCCCAAACATCATCTATTGGTTCTTTGTGCAAATACAGCTGATCTTGCAATAAGGGAATTGCATCCTTGGGCGGTCAATCATGCTCATGCTCATGCTCATGCGTACTTTTCGATTTGTTCCACTGCCAACCTTCCGATCCACAGTCAAGCGCAGGTCAAATGATTTGCAAACACGAAACCGATACTTTTCGGTAGTTTTCGTTTCTTGGCAAGATCGCATGCCGATTTGGATTTTGCTGCCGTTCCATGAAATAAATGGTGAGTTTTAGCTGTCATCTAAGTGAAACGTTTCAGCGATCCGTGAAATAATTCGAAATCTACACTGAAAGAAAAGTGTCCGAAATTTAACGTGGATAGGTTTGAGTACTCATAGTTTTTAAGTGTGTAGAATTACAAACAGCACATTCGATCAATAAGGAAAATCTAAATCACATTTCAATGTAATGCAAAAACGATATCTATCGATAGCTATTCCATTTGAACAGAACTGAACTTGAAATAATTCTTTGAAGAATGATTGATGTCGAGGGCCTTCTCCGGCCCCGTATACTTCTACGCTTCAAACTCACCCCTTGAGACGACGCTGCAAATAGTTCGTGAAACTTTTCTGGAAGAAATGCAACTGCCAAGCTATGCCAAGTGACGGGAAGAATGGATCATAACTCAAACAATCGAGCAGCTCGACCCATCGGAATTGCGACCGAACTAAAGAAATGACCGGGATATTAATCATTTCGCTTCTAGCTTTTCCTGCTGGAAAGAGTGTAATTATAAGTTTTATTGGCGAGAAAGGATCACCCCCGAAGGGAGTTTTCCGTTGTTCGTATCAATCAAACGGGTGCTCGGAAAATGAGAAAAACTATAGATTCCAGAAACGAGACTCCCACCCAAAGCCATTTATAATTTCGACATAATTTCTTTTCGACAGATGCAACACCTCTCCCATTCCGCTCATCCCACTCTGAGATACTTTATTTACGACCGGAACGTGTGTGGACATTAATATCTCAATTCGGCTGCTCCTCCGGGGGAAACACAAACAAGCAGACTACACTGAGTGACAGTTACTTTTTATGTGGTTTTTAATACAACAATTCTGCCATTCCTTTATCACACAGCCATCATTCAACGGGTGCTTTCTAACAGTCTAAAAGTCAGCTTGCTCAGCAGTTGCAGTTTTTCCTCTTCTTCTTCTTCTTCTTCTTCATCGTAAAAGACCGCATAAAATTCAAATTGAGCGCATCAGTTATTTTTTTGACTGCGTCGCGCGCGTGGTGGCATTTTACTTCAGCACTGGCTGAACTGTGCTTGGCTGTTGTACCTTACTGAACTGAGATGCACCCCACCCCCAGTCGAGGGAACGACGATGAACTGCTTGCATAAAGAAATTGCTTGCAATTGTGCATTCTTGTCTCGTGAGTGCAATGCGTTTATAGAGGGGGATGACAGGGAAGATGCCTCGGGATAGGCAAGTATACGTCCCATCGGGAGGGAGTAGAAAAGCTATTTGTTCGCGTAGGGAAATTCACTGAATATAGTTAGAAGAGAGGGGTGGGGGGGTTGGACGTTCGCGCTTCTTAGTGTTAAAAGAGGGATAATAAAATGAAGACATTTTTTCTCTCGCTGGGTTCACAAAGCGAAGTTAAATTGTTGTTATTCTTAAATGTCCTTGGGAGTGGAAGTAGCAATTGATGGAATCGTGCGAAAATGAATCTTCAGTACTTCATGTTTCAGATTCATATTCATCACCTGTGTTCGTTTCGTTTTCAAGCATTTCATTCATCAGCTACGGGTGAACTCACAACACCTCTAAGGGGGGAATGTAAAGACACTTCAATTATTCGAGCAGTTTTTCGTCAAACGAAAGCTTTTAAACGAGGCTTTCAAAATATGTTCGGTGAGGTTACTTTGTTTGAAAAATCTGCCGAAATTGTAGCAGGTACTAGAAAATATCTATTCAGCTTACCACCACAAGAAGAAGTTGAAGAGTTAGCTACATTGAAAACAAAGGTTGTGGAATATGATGAAATTATTTCCAAATTGAAAGAAAAATTAATAGAACCAGATTGTTCGAGAATAGATAAAATACGTATATTAACAGTTTTGACTAATCCGTGGACGATTCAGCAGATAACGAGCAAATTTGAAACAAACAAATACCTTGCATTACAAGCAAAAGAATTGGCAGCCGAAGATGGAGTATTGGCTACCCCCAACGACAGATCGGGGAATCGTTTGAATCCGAATATAAAGAATCAAGTGATACTGTAAAATGGTGTAGAATAGAAGGCTTAAATGTAAACCCTTCTAAAACTGTTATAGTACCTTTTACCAAAAGGAGAAAGCTAAATTTAAAACAGCCTACTCTCAATGGAGTTCAAGTTCAGTTTGCGGAAGAAGTTAAATACCTTGGTGTTACTTTGGATAAAAAACTGAATTGGAACTCTCATATTGACAAGGTTATTACTAAGGGTACAAACGCCCTATGGGTATGCAGTAAAGCAGTGGGTAAAACATGGGGACTTCGACCAAAAACTGTCTATTGGATTTATTCTGCAATAGTTCGTCCGAAAATCACATATGCTTCGCTTATATGGTGGCCTAAACTTAATGAGGTAACCACCCAAGTGAAGCTAAGCAAACTACAGAGACTTGCCTGTGTATCAATAACTGGAGCAATGAAAAGTACACCATCTGTTGCTTTGGATGCCCTTCTTAACGTGTTACCTTTACATCAATTTGTAAAGCAGCAGGCAGCTAAAAGTGCCCTGCAATTCAAAAGATACAATAAGATTTTAGATGGTGATCTGGTAGGACATTTAAAGATCCTTAAGATTTTCAAGTTAAACTCAGATGTTAAAACAATAGAAGACTGGATGACAACGAAGACAAACTACGACGTTCCCTTTAAAGTGGTTAAATCAAGCCGCTATGTATGGGAGTCTGGTGGACCTAGTTTGCGTCCAGGCTCCATTGTGTTTTACACGGATGGGTCAAAAATGGGAGAAAATACTGGAGCCTTGGTTTATGGCCCTGGAATCAGGAAAGCTGTACCAATGGGACATAGTCCAACGGTATTTCAAGCAGAAATTCATGCCATTATTGAATGTGTGAATATTTGTTTATCGAGGAAATACAGATTTGCAAAGATCTGCATTTTTTCCGATAGTCAAGCAGCTCTCAATGCACTTAAAGCTTTCACATGTAAATCTAAGCTAGTGTGGGAATGCATTCTATCTTTAAGACAATTGGCCAGTAGGAACGAAGTTACTTTATACTGGGTGAACGGCCATTGTGGTATTGAAGGAAATGAAAAAGCTGACGGCCTAGCAAGAGAAGGTTCAGCATCAAATTTAATGGGTCCGGAACCATTTTGTGGAGTCCCAGAGTGTGCTCTGACGACTGAAATAAAAAATTTGGAAATGTCCATGGTAGAATCAAACTGGAACGCCACGGATACATGCAGACAAGCCAAGAGATTTATAAGACCAAGTGCTGTAAAAGCCCGGATCTTACTAAACCTTAGTAAAAAAGACCTTCGGGTAATTCGGGTGGCCTGTTAACTGGTCACTGCCCGAGTAGGTATCACCTAAACAAAATTGGAAAAATTCATTCTACAGAATGTCGTTTTTGCCAATTTTAAACTGAAACTGCAGAACATATACTCTGCAATTGTGGAGCATTATTCAATCAAAGGATGTCAATATTTGGAAAAGGGTTACTAGAGCCCTCCGAAATTTGGCAAAACGATCCTGGTAGGGTATTAGACTTTATAAAACAAGTCGAGCCTAACTGGGATCACAGGCTATGTCAATCAATGTCCATCACACCTTAATTGTGACAGGATATTTGACTTGCACCAAATCAAATATGGGTCATGCAACAATAATCCTTATGAATGGATGCAGTTGTGTTTTGGCTCTACAGAAAAGAAAAAAAAAAGAAAAGAAAAAAAAAGTGATACAATTTTTTGATGAGGACGACATCAGCAGAGGCATGCCGGGACAAAGAGATTATGTCTCTGTAAACACTAATGGTAAGCGTCAACAAATTCAAAAACGGTTATTACTTTCATCACTTAGAGAAACTTTCACTCGATTTAAAGAAGTCAGTGAACATAAAATTGGCTTTAGTACTTTTGCAGCATTACGACCAAAACATTGTAAATTGCTAAATGTTTCAGGTTCTCACAACGTGTGTGTTTGCGCAATTCACGAAAGCATTGATTTAATGCTTCACAGTTTAAAAAAAAATATTCATTCAACATTGATTGTAATCAACATTTTGAGAAGTTATTGTGTAATTCATCATCAAGATCAAAATATTGTTACCTCCGTGAATGCGAAAATTGTCCCACGCTGTCAGAATTTGAGATAAGATTTTTAAAAGAACTTGAGAAACATAACTTGTCTGAGATATCGTTCGAACAATAGATTACAACTGATAGATGTAATTTAGAAACGCTATTAAAACCTGTCAATGAATTTGTTGAATATTTTAGCGAGAAATTAGAAAAAAACTATTAACTCATGATTATATAAAAACAAAGCAAACTAACTTTTTAAAAGATACAAAGTCTTCATTAAAAGAAGGAGAAGTAGTTATTATTTGCGATTTTGCAGAGAATTATTCATTTTTACTTCAGGATGCTGTTCAAAGTCATCATTGGAACAATGATCAGGCTATAATTCATCCGCTTGTTATTTATTATATGGAGTCAGTCATTACTAACGTATTTAAATCAACTAATGAATATAAAAAAGGCCATTTTTATGTCTAATGGGGCTGCTTCCCAATAGAAAAATAGAAAAAAAAATTGCAAGCCTCTGCAAGTTTAAAGAGAAATACAGCATTGATTCTGAGTGGCATTTTTTCGCAACTTCACATGGTAAGGGACCATGTGATGAAATTGGCGGCACATTAAAACGAATGGCAACAAGAGCAATCTTGGCCAAACAACATGAACATCCAATAACAAGTGCGAAAACTTTGTATGTATGATTGGGCTTTTAAGAGAAATTAAGAAAATTTCACAAAAATATCATTTTGCTATGTTTCACAAGAAGAATAAGAAGAGAGACCTGCAGAATGGGGTGGTTGTTATCAGCAAACAAAAATGATTCCTGGTATACAGAAATATCACTCCTTCACTCCTCCAGTTGCAGATAACAAAATCGCTGCGAAAATATTTTCAACTGACGAAATACTGAGTTTTCATAATATTTAAAGGAATGTTAGGAAATAGTGTTTGTGAAAATGTAATTAAATTTTTTTTTGAAATAGTAGAAAAAATAAATAAATCATGTATGAACAAAAAAAAACAAAATTTTTATTTGGTAATTAAGATTCGTTAATTTCGTTAATAAAGAAAATGTTCAATCTTCTTGGTGTCAAAAAGATAGTTGTTGAAAATTTTATGTACAATTTGAAAAAAATACTTTTGAAGATGGACAATCACGACTAACTCTTGAAAAAGGGATATTTTCATGGAAAAAGCCATTTTTTCGACATTACTTTCAAATTATCTCGAATACGGGTACATATAGAATGTTGCTCATCAAGAGCGTTTTTGTTTAAAATCACTAGAAGAATCGTATTATATTATTAAAATATGGTTATTTATGCAAAAACAACAAATTGGAAAAAACTTAAATTTTTCTTACTTCTAAGAACTTTTTTATCTTAAGTTGCTCCATCGTAAAACAACTTATATTCTTCTTTTTATGACTTAAAGTCTTTTTGGAAAAAAAATATAAAAATCATACGTTGGACAGATTCGCTAATTGATTTTTAAGTTTAATTTTTGATATTTTTGAAGAAAAAACATTTTGTTTTACAGTGTACATATTTTTTTCATAAAGTCAAATTAATTAACTACAACTTCTTCTCAGACGCAATTTTATTACAACCAACAGTTTTCGAGTTATGATTTTTTGATAAATACGCATGACAAAACACATACGCCCTTTTGAAAAGTTTGTCTTGAGTCAAAAAATTCCCTTAACCCGCGGAAAATCCATCATCACCAATTCCGAAGACATGTGCAAAGTTTCATCCAAATCGGAGAGGGTCGTGCAAGATTTTGACTTTTCCCGGCTGATGTCATCTGGAAACGCTCTATAGCAAAAAACTCAAGAATTTCTATTGCAGAGCAAATAAGTTAATGGTCTAGCTTGGTTGAACGTTAGCAATGCAATGAAAACTTATTCGTATCTTAACAACTAATAATACACGGAAACACATCCGTTTCTGTTTTCATGAATAAAAAGTCATGAAGCGAACTTTCATCTTATTTTGTGAATCCATGACTCTTAATCATGGTTTCATTATTGAAATGGGAGATGAAAGTCATGAACTTAGGAAGTCTTGTTTTACCTCTTATCTAAAGTTGTGAAATGAGCTTCATTAGTCATGAGTCTTTTCAAGAATAACTATAGCGTAGTAAGTACAGCCTCCAAGTACTATTGTAGCTCGCTACATCAGCACTTGGTTCGAAACCTAACGGAGGATTTATTTTTTTGTATACATTCAGAGTCGATAAAGTAGATTTTCCAGATTCATGAACAAAATTTTCAGTATCAGGAATTCAGCTCATGGTTTAGACCCGATTTATTCATGACTTCATTGCGGCGGGAAATCAGTTCATGACATCATGAATATGGTTCATGCTGTATATTCATAACACGAAAACACAACATATTCATGGAATCATGACCTGTTTGTCTCGTTTAGAGGAACACATTATTTCCCGTGTAATGGCATAGCGACGCTAATTACTGAGCGCCTATGATCGCAATACTCCTCCATAATCCGCGACGCCTATTAGCTTCCGAAACTTCTGATGCTTCTGAACGGTCATTGGCTTGGTGAACCCATCGCACAGTGGGAAAAATTTAACTCAAAATAACAACTAATTAAAGGCCGCTGGATAAGTACCCTGTAAAACAGCTTATCTTATGTAAAAAAATGCGAGGAATCGAATGGTGATAGTTTCATCTTGGGTAGACCCCGGGAAGTGGCTTATTTTGCCCGATTTTCCCCTAATTTCGGAAGAAAAATTTAATAATCACACATTTATCATATTAGCTCTGATAATATTGTATCCATTTGTGCTCTACTATTGTGGAAATGTCTGGAGAATCAAATGGAGGTAATATTGTCTTGTAAAAACGTCAGGAACTGTCCATTTTGCCTGATATTCCCCACATGCTGAAATTACTAGATATGCCATGTGTTTTTGGAAATTTGGGCGAAATAGAATTTATAAAAATGCAATACACTATTGTGGAACTGTCCGGGAAACTGAATGAAGAGTATGTCGTGATGTGTAAACATCAGTTATTGTTCATTTTACCCGCTTTTACATACTGGAAGAATCATTCAAATCAAAAAATCAAAAAATAGTTGGATAATACTACATTTATCATATTTTCACTAATAATATTAAACCCATTTGGGATCTACTATTGAGAAAATGTCTGGAGAATCCAATGAAAGCAATATCGTCTTGTCAAAACATCAGGAACTGTCCATTTTGCCCAATATTCCTCATATATTGAAAATACTAGATATGTCATGTGGTTTTCGAATTTTTCGCGAATTAGAATGTATAAAAATGCAATGCACTATTGTGAAACTGTCTGGGGAATGAATGGAGGGGATGTCGACTTGTGTAGACGTCAGTTATTGTCCATTTTACCCGCGTTTCCCTGCAAATTGGAAGAATCAATATATATAATGCGGTTTTTGAAATAGCCGTGCACTACAATAAAATCAAATACACGGCAATATTATGAAAATGTCTGTAAAAATGAATGAAGGGGATGTCGTCTTGTGCAAACCTCGGGAAGTAACTCATTTTGCTCGATTTTTCCCTTATTTAAAGATTAAAATTTAATAATCATTTAGTTAACATATTAGCTCTAATAATGTGGAATACATCTATGCTGCAGTATTGTGAAAATGTCTGGAGAATCTTATGAAGGAGACATCATCGTTTGCAAATCTCTTTATCACCCTGTTTTGGCGAGACCACAAGTTTTGTTTACAAAAGCTGATATGCCATTTTTAAGTGTTACGCGTGACATTTGCTTGTATTCGTCTTCAAAAGGGCCCTCTAGAAAATTACCCTGTGCAATTTCCCAGACATTTTCATAATATTGTCGTGCATTTGATTGTATTGTAGCGTACCGCTATTTCAAAAACCGCATTATATATATTAAGTCTTCCAGTATGCAGAGAAAAGCAGGTAAAATGGACAATAACTGATGTCTACACAAGCCGACATCCCCTCCATTCAATTCCCTAGACAATTCCACAATAGTGCATTGCATTTTTATAGATTCTTATTCGCGGAAATTTCTAAAACCACATGACATATCTAGTATTTTCAATATGTGGGGAATATCGGGCAAAATGGACAGTTCATGAGGTTTTTACAAGACGCTGTTGCTTTCATTGGATTCTCCAGACATTTTTACGATGGTAGATCCCAAATGGGTTCAATATTATTAGTGAAAATATGATAAATGTAGGATTATCCAATTATTTTTTCAAATTTAAGGGAAAATCGGGCAAAACGAGCCACTTCCCAAAGTCTGCATAAGTCAACATCCACTTCATTTGATTTTCCAGACATTTTTATAATATTTTAGTGCATTTGATTTGATTCTAATGCGCAGCTAAAGGGTGTCCACGATGAAATTGCCACACACAAAATTGATTCGCAAAATTCGAGTTTTCATCCGATTGCCATCAAATTTTCAGGGATTGAGAAATAACTATTAAACTACATTTTACCATTTTACTCGTATTTTATTTACAGTCCATACGCAAATGCCCGCACCTTGGCCTTAACCCCGGCCATAAGATTCTGCACAACCTGTGAATCAACCGTTTTTTGCATGTAAACCCATACTTTCTTCAGTTCCTCGACTGTCTTCACTACCTTAGGTCGTTTAAGAAGGTGCTGCTTCATAATCGCCCCGTACTTCTCGATGGGGCGGAGCTCCGGAGTGTTGAGAGGGTTGAACATTTTCGGCACGAAATTGACCTTATCGTCCGCATACCACTTCAGCACGTCCTTGGAGTAGTGGCATGAGGCCAAATCCGGCCAGAAGATTGTTGGGACGTTGTGGGCCTTCAGGAGAGGAAGCAGCCGCTTCTGGAGGCACTCTTTTATGTACACCTGTCCGTTCATCGTGTCCTGGGTCACGAAAGGTGCACTCCGCTTCCCGCACGTGCAGATGGCTTGCCAAACCAGGAATTTCTTCGCAAATTGGACATGAATGCTGCTGAACTTACCTTGGCCGTGAAAAACAGGTTGCCGGGGATCTGTTTGAAGTCGGCCTTCACATATGTTTCGTCGTCCATGATGCAGCATTCAACTTTCGTCAGCATGTTGAGGTACAACTTCCTGGCACGGGTTTTGGCGGACTTGTTCTGCTTCTCGTCGCGATTAGGGGCCTTTTGTACCTTGAACGTTCGAAGCCCAGCCTTAGTTTTGGCCTTCTGGACAAAACTTCGGCTTAGGTGGCGGAGGAACGGAGGCGTTCGGATTTCGGTTGTAGGCCCCAACTACGCGGTTGTGATTTTTGGTGTTGTACGGAATACTTTTTCCTTCACTTCTGGGCTTCCGATCGGTGGTCAACCGTTCCTCGAACCGCTTAATCACTCGCGACACCGTGGAATTCGCGATTCCCAACGTTTTAGCGATGGAACGATGAGAGAGATCCTTGTTCTCGTGATGAATGCGCAAGATTTTATCACGCACGAGCTGTTCTTTCGACAACATTTCCGCGAGTTTTGATCACAGGACTTTAAAACTTGCAGGATGTAAATAATACACTATGAACTAAATCCACCCAAATTTTCATTAAATTCTACACAACGTTAAAAAGTTAGAGCAATTTCATAGTGTGGCAATTTCATCGTGGACACCCTTTATTCCAAAAATCGCATTTTATCTATTGATTCTTCTAGTATGTAGGGAAAAGCGGGCAAAATAGTCAATTGCTGATGTTTACACAAGACGACATACTCTCCATTCAGTTCCCCGGACAGTTCCACAATAGTGTATTGCATTTTTATAAATTCTAATTCGCCCAAATTTCCAAAAACACATGGCATATCTAGTAATTTCAGCATGTGGGGAATATCAGGCAAAATGGACAGTTCCTGACGTTTTTACAAGACAATATTACCTCCATTGGATTTTCCAGACATTTCCACAATAGTACAGCACAAATTAATGCAATATTATCAGAGATGGTATGATAAATGTGTGATTATCCAATTTTTCATCCAAAATGTGGGGAAAATCGGGCAAAATAAGCCACTTCTCAGAGTCTGCCCAAGATTAAATCAACACCATTCGATTCCTCGCATTTTTTTACATAAGATAAGCTGTTTTACAGGGCACTTATCCAGCGGCCTTTAATTAGTTGTGATTTTGGGTCCCATCGGCTGCATCGGCTGGTTGTTCCGATGTGGATGTATAGCTCAGCCGTAACCTGTTGTCGATTTTCGGTCGTCCGTATCTCCTCCCCAATCGACATCGCTGTATCCAACAATTCCGCTGGACCGTTTGCCGAATATTCCAACTTCTTGGTGATTGTGCCTTTTAGGTACCGGATTATCCTCTTCTCCGCATCCCAATGAAGACGGCCAGGATTGGCACTGTACTGGCTCCCAACTGGCTTTATATGGAACTGATTTCATTTCTTCTGTTTCAGATTTCGTCTTCGGTGCCATCGATTTATCCAACTTGATGCTAGGATCTGCTGGTGTTGCTACTGGGTGGGCATCGGCCATACTGAATTGATGAATGATGTCTTCGATGTAGGTTTGTTGATCCAACCACAGCTTGCCTTCTTCACGATTCCTCGTGATTCTGATGCCTCCCCGAGGTCTTTCATTTTGAATCGCTTTTGAAGATGGGCTTTCAGCTTCTTCTTCTGCTTCCGATCGTTTGTGAAAATCAGAAGGTCATCAACGTGGATGGTCGCAAACATTATTTTCTCCCCACGGAAAGACCAATACATACAGGGATCTACGCTCGATCGCTTCAGCCCGAATTCTCGAAGCACCTCATCCAACTGCGCATTCCATACGCGACTGGATTGCTTGAGACCGTAGAGTGCCTTCTGCAGTCTGCACACTTTTCCGTTTGACGCAGCAAACCCCTCCGGTTGGAGCATATAGGTTTTCTCGTCCTTCAGCTTGCCCTGCAGGAATGCTGTAACCGCGTCCATTTGATCGATATCCAAGTTGTAACGCACCGCCAGAGCCATCAAATGTCGGACGCTCGCGTACCGCACGACCGGGGAATACACTTCGTTGTAATCCAAGCCGGGACGTTGAAAGCAGCCCTTCACCACGACGTGAGCCTTGTACCTCTGGATGCTTCCATCAGGACCTTTCTTTGTTCGGAATACCCACTTGTTCAGGATTGCTTTCCGCCCTTCGGGTAGATCATTCTCGCTGAGAGAAGCGATTTGCAGTACCAGCTGGTCCAGTGAGTTGCGGTGGAAGCGCAATATCGGCACAGGCATCCTCGAAATCGTCCGCTTCACTGAACGAACTTTCGACAACGACGACTTCTTCCGTTGTTTCGGTACCATCAGAATCGCCACCCAGTTGACCAATTCTTTCAGCAGGCCTGGCAGCACCAGGCACGACGTTGCCAACCGGTTCTTCGACCTTAGGAAGCTCATCTGCACCGAACACAGGACGATCATGGCATTCGTCCCAGCAAAGCTCCATGAACTCCACCGGTTCCATTCGTTGTTCTGCCGCGCGGATAGCAACACCTTCTTCTAGTACCACGACATCTCGACTGACGTGTAAACGGTCATTCACTGGATCATACACCCGATGTCTTTGTGTGTCTTCGCAATAACCAACGAAAATACCCTTTTCGGATTTAGGATCGCTCTCGGTATCAAGGTCATAACACTCGTGCCAAAGACCTTGAGATGCCCTAGATTCGGCTTCTTTCCAGTCCACGCCTCTTCGGGCGTTTTGTCTTCCAGGGAACGTGTTGGATAGCGATTCACCACATGAGCAGCGATCGAAATGGCTTCTGCCCGAAACTCCTTACCTAGCCTCGCATCGTTCAGCATACACCTCGCCTTTTCCACTAACGTGCGGTTCATCCTCCCTGCAGCCCCGTTCTGTTCAGGCGTATATGGGCACGTGGTCTGATGTCGGATTCCATCCAATTCCAGCATCTTCCTGAAATCTGCATTCACATATTCCGTTCCGTTGTCTGAACGCAAGATTTTTAGCTTCCTTCCCGTTTGTCTTTCCGCTTTGGCTTTGAACGATTTGAACGCCTCGAGTGCTTGGGTTTTGTTCTTCAAGAAGTAGACCACGACGCGCTTGCTTGCGTCGTCCAGGAACGTCATAAAATAGCGGCTTCCACCTAATGACGGAACCTCTACTGGTCCGCAGAGGTCGGAGTGCACCAACGCCAACAATACTTCAGCTCTCGATTCGCTACGTGGGAACGAACGCCTCGCATGCTTCCCTTCCAGACAAGCAATACAATTCGATAACGAACCATCTTGAAAATCGATTCCGTTGGCGATTCGCTTTAGTTTTTTTAGACCATCTTCATGAAGATGTCCCAAACGACGATGCCAGAGCTTTATGCCACTTGCCAAAAATGACTTCTCCAGCCGATTGACTCTGTAAAGACCATCTTCCTCAACTCCGGTGACAACCAGCTCTCCGTCCTCGTCCCAAACTTCGCATTTGTCCTTCGTGAAAATAACGATTTTTCCTTTCTGGCAGATGGTAGTTAGGGATAATAAGTTGGTGGCCAGATCGGGGATCTTCAGTACTCCACTGATCTCGATTCGTCCTTCGTTGCTATCTAGTTCAACGGAACGCTTCGCTACGGCCTACATGCTGGAATTGTTCGCCGTTCCGACTTTGTGGTTCATCCTCACTTCATCGACGAATCTCTGATCCGGCCGCGCCATGTGACAAGTGGCACCCGAATCAAAGTACCATTCACTGGTACTTACGTCTCCCATCGCAAAAAACCCTTGTGCTTGCTCGCCTTCGATTGTTGTTGCTTCCCTGGACACTTTGCCCCAAAATTACCCAGCTTCTTGCAGTTGAAGCAGATCTTTTCGTCAATCTGTGGTTTCACTGTCGTTAACTTGCATCTCCTAGAACCGTGCTTGCTGTACAAAGCCCCTGCGTCGCTGCAACTGGTTGCGCCCCGCTCGATCTTCAGATCTTGTAGAATTTTTGATTTTACAGCATCCGCCGTCAACGCAATACCAGAGGCTTCAAAACCCATTTTCATGGGCTCATACTGTTCCGGCAAGCCCATCAGCAACATAGTAGCCAACCAAGAATCATCTACTTTGAATCCCACCGATGCTAGCTTGTGACTTGTGCTCATCAGTTCATCAACGTAGGCTTCAACACTTGGACTGTTGACAAGACGTATCGAAGTGAGCAACCCAATTTTCCGGTTCAAACCGCTGTCTTGAAATGCCGACTCAAGTTTCTTCAGGGCAACTCGCGCATCGACTGCATCCAGAACCAAACTATAGTTGTAGGTTTCCAGACTTAAGCAGATTGTAGCCAACGCCTGTTGCTTCAAATCCTCCGATACCGCTGCCTGCGCTTCCTCGGTTTCAGCATGTACAGTTTCCCAACATCCTTCACGAATCAAAATCATCCGCATCGCGAACGCCCATGTCGTGTAGTTCTCCCTTCCACGTAACCTTTCGATGACCGGCAATGCCACGGAACCTCCGCCAACTCGTACTCTTCCTGTTTCAGCTGCTGCTCTTCCGTTCTCCCCGCCTTCGTTATCAACGCTACTGGAACTTCTCACCGACATCTTTGCTTCGGACTAAGGATGTTTCTTCAAATAAAATAGCTTGAGGTTTCTTCAATTTTCAAATAACTTCCGGACTACTTCCGGTCAAATTTCACTGCCTGGGCCCATAACCTATTGCAGAGCAAATAAGTTAATGGTCTAGCTTGGTTGAACGTTAGCAATGGAATGAAAATGTATTCGTATCTTAACAACTAATAACAATGGCATAGCGACGCGAATTACTGAGCTCCTATGATCGCAATACTTTCTACTATAGATGTATCGTGCACGGAATAAGAAGATAGTGAACAATGATAAGAAGGATGAATACCGGGTTGAACTCTATTATGGATGATGCCACAGAAAGCCATTAGTAGCGAAGCCATACATTGACAGAACCGTCAAAATGCATTGCGTTAGAAAGAATCTCAACACTCAATCATCTAATATCCGTTATTTTTCTCTCCCAAAACAGATGCAAACACTCAGTGCTCGTGATCTGAACAACACCCGCCGTGCCGAGGTCCCCATCATCTTCTTCAACCGCGTCCCCAAGGTCGGCAGCCAAACGTTCATGGAACTGCTCCGTCGCCTGGCCATCCGAAACGAGTACACCTTCCATCGGGATGTGGTTCAACGCCTGGAGGTCATCCGTCTGTCTCCGGATCGTCAGCAGGAACTCGCCGAGATGGTTACCGACCTGCCAATGCCATCCGTCTACGTTAAGCACGTTTGCTACACCAACTTTACCCGCTTCGGCCTACCGATGCCGATCTACGTCAATATGGTCCGGGATCCGGTCGAACGAATCATCAGCTGGTACTACTACGTCCGAGCTCCGTGGTACTTTGTCGAACGGAAACAGGCCTTCCCCGATCTCCCACTTCCAGATCCCCGCTGGCTGAAGAAAGACTTCGAAACATGCGTCCTGCAGGGCGACCCGGAATGCACCTATGCCCAGGGAGCAATCCACGAAGGCATCGGAGATCACCGTCGACAAACGTTGTTCTTCTGCGGACACGATGAACAATGCCTGTAAGTTATCCATAGAATGTCGTTCAAAAAATTAAACCAATTAATCACATTTTCCAACCCCTCTTACAGTCCCTTCAACAGCCAGGGAGCCCTGGAGCGTGCCAAGTATGCGGTCGAAAGTCAGTACGCCGTCGTAGGAGTGCTAGAGGATCTCAACACCACCCTAACCGTGCTGGAAAAGTACGTACCGAAGTTCTTCTCCGGTGCCACCTCGGTGTACTTCAACGAGGTCAATTTGCTGGCGAAGATCAACAAGAACAACTTCAAGCCACCGGTCAGTCACGAAATCAAGGAACTGGTTCGGCGAAACTTCACCCGTGAAATCGAGTTCTATCAGTTCTGCAAGCAGCGGCTGTACAAGCAGTTCCTCGCCACGCAACTGCCGCACAAGTGATTATCCCAGGCACGAAGTGTATTTTTATTTTAATCCAAACTCGAGAGGAACTCTGCATCCCAGTTCAGGAAGTTGGGATGCAACGTATTCCTCCCGTAAAGAAAGTTCCATCATTTCCGTTGCAACCCATGACTTCATTTAATCATTAACCAAACTAGCACAGCATTGCGAGATAGCATCGCGAAACGGATTCCTTATTATTTATGATTTAAAGTTAAACGTTCAAGCACAAACTGACATCCACGAGCCGATTTATTTGTATTTAAGCAAGTATGATAATTGTAAGGTTTAAGATTTAAATTGAATTCTACAGCTAACAATAACCCGACCCAGGAACGGAACGGAAGCTAAACTTTGAATGTGATAAGTGATCAACCTGTGGAAAGTGTACATTTTATGAAGCAAAAAAAAGCAAAAAATCCCCATTTTGGACCACCAATCCAAATTGATTTGTGAGGAAGACCAAGAGAGCAGTGAGATTGAGAGAGTAATGACAAATTGAATGCATTGTAAACGCCTTTTGGAACTAGTTTAAGTTGCAAGTTTTAAGCGAAAACAATTAGAAGTAGTAGACGAACTAGTTTGTAGATCAATTGTAGAAAGTATTAATACAACTTAATTTATGAATGTTTCTCAAGTACCGTGATCGTGTGACCGATGGTGGCAGGTGTTTCAATAGAAAGAACTTCCATTGTTTTGAGTAGCTGTAAAGAGTATCCAATGAATTTTGGATGAAATCAGTGGCAACTGGATGAAACGCCAGTCAAACACATTCGATATAATCAGAAAATAGTTCATAATGATGACATGCTCCCTCTAGACGATCTGACGATAGACGCACGTGTCGAAGCTCAATTATTTGGCTTGAAACCCATCAGGTTGAGCTTTGGTTCCAATCTCCGTATCCTGCTTGTAACTTGAAAAATTCTCGGTGCAATCATAGTTGTAAAGACCCAACTGCTTTTTAAGTTCTGTTCATAATTACATAATATGCTCATGCGGAATTATGCTCAACTTGACCCTGCAGATAACGCCATTTCATTTTTTCAAATGGGGATGAAAAAATCGGCAAACTGAGAAAAACGTGTTTAAAAATGACCTATTTTGACAGTTTCATCGCTATTTTATGCAATTTTCCTGCAACCTGGTTGTGATTCACCCTATGCATGGCCAATAGTAATACTCGATACCCGATCACCATAGAATCAGACAAACATAATCATACACTATGTCAATCACAGCAACCATTGTATGCCTTTATAAACAGACCCACTGACACCTCGTGATTGGTTCGTAATTTGACATGCAATAAAGTAACAACTAGTAACAAATCTAGACCTTTCATTCCGGAAGTAATCCAGACATATCAATTTGGTGACGAAAATTCAAGATTCAAAAATTCTACGTAAATGATGAAAAAACAAGCAGTCCTCCCGAAGCGGTGCTCCTGCAAATCTAGCGCAGCCGCAGTCAACATCAGCCCCTAGCAACCTGGAGCAAACACTCGAGGCTAAGAATCTGGAATCACCTTCGACAAGTGGTACAGCCGGTACACAGACCTATTTGATTCAGATGGCAGGAACCTGGACGATGCCGCCAAGGTGCGCCTGCTAAGGAAGGTGGATACTCCGTCACACACCCGATAGGTCAACTACATCCTGCCTAAGCTACCCAAAGACGTCGGCGTCTCCAGCTGGCCAAATCGAAAACGGAGGACATCATTGGCTAGTAGGAAAATCGAGCAAGGTTTCGGATCGAACTTGAAACAATAGAAGATGCCGTCACTTTCCAGAACCTGACCGAATACTATCAGCGGCAAGTCGATCTCAAGGCGGATACAACTATCATCGAGCGCCAGTCATGCTCGAAATCATCGGTCATCAGCAGCAGTCTTCAAGAACGGAAGATAAGCCGCCTCGTACTCCTTGTTGTCAATGTGGACAGATGCACTATGTTCGTGCAATCTATGCAGCCGAATCGGCCACAAGAAAGTCTATTGCGGCTGATTTTCTGAACCTCATTCCGGTGAAGCCAGCAAACAAACCAACCAAACACTAAAAGCCAAATTCAGAGGGGTGAACATCGTGAACCACATCGCTGAAGGAAGCGTAAGAACGCGCCAACATTCATCAACTATCAAGCTTCAGATTGACACATCAAGTGTCATCACGGTGATGTCAAAGCAAAGCTGGAACTTTTGGGCAACCCTTCGATCAACAGCCCGACGCCCGGAAAGCCGTTCCGTCTAATGGATGAGTTCAAGTGCGACGTTAGCATCAACGGCAAAACTAGAGAGATGGTTCGTTACAACGGCAGCCAACCTCAACCTGCTGGGTACCGACTGGATCGAACTATTTGAGTTCTATTTGTAGTCTAGTCGGCAAAGTCGGTTGACTAACAGATCCGTGAATTGCAACCGAAGCATGCAGATGTTTTCAACGATTCACTGGAGCACTACAAGAAAACGAAGCTTTTGCTAGAACCAAAGTCAAACGTGTTGTAGCCAGCCCGACCGATCCGCTTCTGAAAGCGTGTGGCTTAAGCGCCACTCCATAAAAGGAGACCACACACCCAATTTATTGTTGCCCGGTTAAGCCCTCCTTAGGGCGAGTCCATCAATATTCCTAGAAAGGATTTACAGATCGAATTAGCCGACGCTACACTAAAACGACCAAACCGGAAAACCCCATTGCTTTCCTGAAATCATAAACACGATAGTCACTCAGAGAATCCAAACCAATACCTAAAACCTCAACTCAAGACTCATGAAAGAGCTGATTTTTTACGTCACGGAAATCGGCAACTCAGCTCCTGGCATTAACGTTTCTTGTTCTACTTCATTACTTTCTATGCGCGCATAATTGGCGGGATTCCGATCACGAGTCCGGATAGTAGCGACACGGAACTCGGAAAATCTGCTCAGTTTATCTTCAGTTTAAACTGGCAGAAAAATCACTCCGTGACGTCCTCGCCTTTACTCACCAGATGATGTAGGGAGGGTTGTTCACCTACTTTTGTCGATCATCGCTGTCGATGACCTATCGACGGGTTGATCGTACTACCCTTTGATGTTCCGATGAATGAAGTTGTGCAATGGCGTTTCTCACGCCTTTACGATAGTGGTTACTTGGCCTAGCCAGGTGGTTGACCAGCCGGCACGTGGAGAATCCCCGATTGGTGACGAATCTGTCCGCTTCCTGTTGGTGAATGCCGAGAATCTTCCGTACGATGGGTCAAAAGTTGGCCACGCTTGGGTGCGGAATCAATTGCTGCGAATAACAACAAGGCAAACAA
The DNA here is from genome assembly GCA_034211315.2 of Aedes japonicus. Classification (NCBI taxonomy): domain Eukaryota; kingdom Metazoa; phylum Arthropoda; class Insecta; order Diptera; family Culicidae; genus Aedes; species Aedes japonicus. The sequence continues at coordinate 123,600 of JASCZW010005862.1, forward strand.
CTGGACAGAACAGTGAATATACGAACGAGCACACACATACTTACCTTACCAATCAGACTAAGGCCGGCGTGGCCTCTGCTGTACACAGAAGTTGTCTCCATTCTACTTCGGTCCATGGCTGTCAATCGCCAGCCTCGCTGTCTGCGGAGGGTCCGCAGGTCGCCTTCTACTTGATCGATCCACCTTGCTCGTTGCGCGCCTCTTCTTCTTGTACTTGTTGGTTCGTTTTCGTGAACCATTTTCACAGAGCTATCGTCCGACATTCTTACGACATGCCCAGCCCATCGTAGTCGACCGATTTTTGCGTGACGATGGGAGGTTCTCCCAGCAACTGGTACAATTCGTGGTTCATTCGCCTCCTCCACGTTCCGTCTTCCATCTGCACTCCACCGTAGATAGTACGCAGCACCTTCCGTTCAAGGACTCCAAGCGCGCGTTGGTCCTCCACTAGCAATATCCATGTTTCGTGGCCGTTGAGAACTACCGGTCTAATTAATGTCTTGTAGATGGTCAACTTTGTGGTTCGGTGAACTTTGTTCGATCTTAGCGTCCTTCGAGTCCAAAGTAGGCACGATTACCAGCCATAATGCACACACATGGACAGCACATTGGAGCAGGCTAAAAGTACCTGGAGATTTGGTAAAACACGGTTTGGTTAACGACCACGAGCAAACGCGTACACTTCCAAATCGTTGAAAAGTCACGGACGGAATGATTTAGACTATGAATCCTCAGAATAATGTAACTTAAGATTCTATGAAACCGGAAGTTTATCAATTCCCGAAACCCTTCGTGTACTATCGTGGATCTGATGGCACTAAAAATAAGTTGGATCGACTGTGCCTTGCCTACATTATCCATAAAATTAAATGGACCCGTTTTAGAAAGTATTACAGCCAAAATGCTGATGCTCTCGCATAGCCTACGCTAAGGAACTAAATTATCGAAACCGTCGATTTCTTTGCTTTGGTTGCTTCGAAGGTTCTACTGACACTAGATCACTGGTCGTTTCAACGAGAGTTCTGGAAAACGGTTCTCTGGGCGGACGAATCAAAATTCAAGTTTTCAAGTTCGTGTGTGGTGCAGATGGGGTGAGGAGCTTCAGGAGCGCCAAATCCAAGGCACGGTGAAGCATGGAGGAGGAAATGTTTTGGTCTGGGGGTGTTTTCGTGGAGTGGAGTGGATAGCCTCAAGAAAATCGACGGAATAATGACAGCAGATTCCTACATCAACATCCTGCGAGAAAATCTGGAGATTTCGCTGATCCAGACGGGTCTTGAAGAGAGGTTTGTATTTCAGTAGTACAACGACCCGATACATGCTGCCAAGAAGACCAAGTCTTTCTTCCGGTCTCGTCGGATCAAACCGCTGGAATGGTCTCCACAAAGCCCGGACCTCAATCCCATCGAGAATTTGTGGGCGATTCTAAATGCCAAGTTTGACAAGACTGGTGTTACCAATAAATTGAACTATTTTGAAACCTTGAAGCGTGTCTGGGAAAAGCACCCAAGGAACCTGGTGGAGAGCATGGTCAAGCGCCTGCAGCAGGTTCGGAGGCCAAAGAAGGACACATAAGTTATTAAAATGCTTTTCTTTTAGTTAAATTTATCTTCCTGGGAGCCAAAATGAAGTGAGCACTTTATTTCTAAACAGTTTATTTTTGGAACACGTATTGATTTTTTTTATTTAAGTCGAACTCTTATGAAAAATAAGATATAAAAAAATACTGAAGTGTGTTCACTTTAATTTGAACCAAATAAATGAAAGAAATTCAAGAAATTTTTAGGAAGGCATTTTATTTTGCCTAACAGTGTAAAACTTGCTTATAAAACTGCCGGACCACAGTTTTTAAACCTCGCCGAATGGAAAAGATGTTCCTGGATCAGTGAAAACCATTTAAACCGAAAATTTTTCCATGAAGGTAATGGTGTGGCAGGTCATATGCGGATGTGGAAAAATGTCTCGTTCATTCATTACAACAGACACACTGAATTATCAAATCTATGTGAAGGAGTGTCTGCAGAAAAGGTTGCTACCCTTCATCAAACAGCATAACAACTCTTCAGTCTTTTGGCCTGATTTTGCTTCCTGCCATTTACTCTAAAGGTGCACCAGAGTGGTCCAAAAGGAACAATCTCGTATTTGTACCAAGGTAGATGAATACACCAAACTTTTTTAGGTTTTGAAGAAGGCGAAGCTGAAAAAACACTTAAAACAAGCGGATAGTATTGAAAAATTTAAGAAAGACTGCCTTAAGTAGTGAAAATGGTAGAAGAAAGCACTGTGCAGAAGCTTATGAGTAGAGTTAAGGGAAAAGTTAGAAAACTCGCCTACCCTCCGAAATCAAACTGTTTGAGAGTAAAATAATCAAAAATCACAGTATGGCCCATCTTTTTTATTTGAAGAAAGAAAGTGTATTTATATTGTTCAGAACTGTATATAAATAGAATATCAATGTAGCTCAATTAAAGCATCAATTCTACTACTATTCAATATATAACATTGAGCTTATATAGACGATTTGCTAATACTAAATTCAATTCTAGGATAGAGCAGTTGGTGTATCACGTAGTTGAGGATACGAAGGTTGATGGTTCAACTCTCACTATTAAATGTTAATAAATAAATGTTACATAATATTTCTGTTAATGTGCATGTAATAAACAATAATAAAAAATAAAGTATGCGCAATATGTAATCCAAATAAATATGTCTGTATCATATGAAAAACTATACAAAAAAACCAAAGACAGTTTTATGAAAGTTTAGAAAAGTTGAACAAAAGTTCTATAAAAGACACTACAGCATCTTAAATACGCTTAATGATGTTGAAGAAAAATCTCATCATGACTATTAATTAACAAGGAAAGAATAAATTATTCTTAAAAAACTCGCTAAGCTAAACAAAGGTCACTTCGACTCTCTGGATAACCCTGTGCAGAACTTAAGGACATACGGGATCAAGTCGTTATCCCTTCAAAATTTTCTGAGCACAAACTTCAAATACTAACGGGTGATCCGATCAAAATTTGGTCAAACAGTAATGTGTGAGTCGATCAAAGTTTTTATTAATAAGTCAAATTCTTTTTCTTTTTCAAGTTCAGTTTACACAGAATACAGGAGAAATTTTCAGCTAAGCTTCCTTTTTACCGAATGTGAAATGCCGGGTCTATCGTTTACCACCTGCCATAAGATTTTGTACAGTCTGCTTGTCCACTTTATTCGCCGCAGAACGCCAGTTTGCCTTGAACTATTTCTCGCTCACAACAGCTTTTTGAGTCTTCTTAAGGTTCCGCTTGACGATGGCCCAATATTGTTCGATTGGGCGGAGCTCTGGCGTGTTGGGAGTGTTCTTGTCCTTGGGCACCACTTGAACGTTGTTGGCAGCATACCACTCCATGGCTTTTTTTCCGTAATGGCAAGATGCCAAATCCATCCAAAATAGAACGGAACAATTGTGTCGCTTCAGGAAAGGCAGTAGACGTTTTTGTAGGCACTCGCTCGGATAAATTTCCTGGTTGACGGTTCCGGTTGCAATGTTAACTTTGCTCTTCAAACCACAGTCACAGATGGCCTACAACACCAGATATTTCTTCGCGAACTTTGACGGTTTAATGTGCTTCAGAATATCTGCCACCTTTCCCCGTCCGATTGCCGTACAAAAATCCTGTCCGAGAAGCTGTTTAAAGTCTGCCCTGACGTAAGTTTCATCGTCCTGTACCACGCAAACAGACTTCGTCAGGATCGTCGTGCACAACTTTCGCGCTCGTGCTTTGGCCGACGTGTTTTGTTTATCGTCGTAATTTGGAGTCACCACTTTCTTGTAAGTCGATAGTCCTGCTCGTTTGTGAGCTCTATCCACGGTTGCAGGCAGCACTCCCAGCTTCTTTGCGACATCTCGGACGGAGAGGTTGGTGTTCCGATCGAAACAGCCGGCAACTCTTTTTGTCGTCACTGTGGTATCCGGCTTTCGATTTCCCCCGGATACAGCTTTCTTGGCAGTTGACAAACGTTCACCGAACACTTTCAATACGTCGGTAACAGTTGATTTAGTTTTGATTTTCAACTTTCTCTCACGCAGTTTAGATTTTCGCCATGCACGTGCAAAATTTTGATGCGTTGCTTCTCTTCCCTCGACGACATTTTGATAACGGATATGTTAATCTCAATATCAAAATAGAGGGATGATGCTACACGCACACATCTTCAAAATGAAGGGTGTGCAAAATTTTTGAATGCACGATAAAAAGAAATGCGTCGAACGTTTGATCGAAACACCCTTCATTAGGACTTAAGGCGTGTAATTTTCAAGAATCATTTGCTCATTTCAGCGCTGTTTGTTTTGTTTGTTTGTGATTCAAATAAAAAATTGTGAAGTGATAATAAACCTACCCTATAAATCATATGAAAATAGGACGCCCTCTATTTTAACCTTAAACAGCAGTTATTTAGCCGAAATCCATTGCAAAAAACTTGCTGTTTGCAAATGCACCTGGCAGAAGCTCAATAACTTCTTCAATGTTTTGTGAATAATGCCTGAACACAAGCTGTGAATTAAACTAGTTCAGAGATTATTAAATGCGATGCTGAATTAAATCGCAATTATTATGTTTACTTAATGAGTGATTGATTGTTGGAACCTCAATTATGCACATCCAGATCTTTGGTTTTTCGTATGCTTACTATCTAAACCACGTGTGGGGTGGAATTTCACAACCGCTCGGTGTTTGCAAAACCACATGGAAAAGTAGTAATATAAAAACGTAAAAAAGTTCGAATCACTCCAAAAAAGGATTACTGGATTAAATTGTAGTCTTAACCCTAAATAACAGTCTACTCTCCAGCTTGGGATTCAAATACGAACTAATTTGATACATAGAAAAGAACGGGCCTACCTCCTTTCTATTATTTTTATTATATTTGGGTGTGGAGGGTGCAATCTCATCGCTTTGCATTACAACCACACACAAACTTTAAACTAGAGCGCGGCCGGGTTGATTTTCTTCTATGAACTTTGGATGCACGAAAGAAAACAACGACCGCATGCTATTGTATATGTGACTCACCTTACACTGCTACTGATGTAAGATGTAAGTCCACATGGATAGATTTATTCTATTGCTTCTAATGGCGATTATTGATGCGGCGCTCCGCGTCCTATCGCAAATATACATGCTTGTCATCATCAGACTTAAGTTATACTTTTCTGTGACTGTCAGAAAATTAACATGAGTATTTTCAAAACATTCACCCATTTCGAAAATTTTGCAGTTACAATTACTTATTATAGCATGAGCAAAACGAGTATTTAGGTTATTCATTCCATAAAACAAATGGATGAATAACAACATAAGTGCCACAGACATAAAAAGTGTACTTTTCGTCGTTACCATTTTTAAGATTGAAAGTAAGAAGTATAAGAGTGAAGTACGGCACAACCCACCAGTATCACACCTGATGTTGAGTGCCTTTATATAAACGTTCTACGACGTGGCAGTGGAAAAATGATAATCATATGTGATACTTTCACTTCTGGTCAATTCTTGGTCTCAGATGTATGTTTATCAGGGTTATTCTGTGTGGCGTGTGAGTCGACACGACTCGCTCTACATACGAGGTGACAATTGTCGCCTCGTGTGAGAGTGACTCTCCATTTGATTTGCACGGACAAGGTGAAAAATTCGACCCATTTTCTCCTCTACTAACCTGCCGCGTTGCCCGTCAAACCAGTCATTTTTCGAGTCGGTGCAGAAGTACCCAAAGCCGCTATTAAGGGTCACCACGAGTGATACGTTGCGGATGCGTTGACGTAAATTTGACAGAAACCTTATGAGACAACTGTTAAATTCACGCAAACGCATCCGCAAGTATCAATTAAGGCCAACCATTACAGTGCTACCAATGGTGAAGCAAACTTCAGGTAGCTGCCCTGCAGTTTATAAACTCGGACAACCCTCCGATTCGGATCATCAAGAAGGCTACACGCAAAGAAAAATCCGCAGTAGAAACTTGCATTTCGAGGTTAAACACTGGCCAGACTGAGCAGTTATAACATGTTATAAGCCTATCTTGATGACGAATTTCTTGTTGGAGTATTTGACAACCGTTATAACAAGTTATAACCCAACGTCAATATGCAACTAGCGATTTGAAATTGGTTCACTGTTGTAGAACCCGTGGTCAAAGTACACCTTGCTGTACACGGTAAGCTTCCGTTACCCATTAATGGGTAAAGAAAGCTTACCGTGTACATGTTACGCCTTTTTTATTTGCTGTGTTATTTTGACAGAATATTTGAGTGTGTTCGTGTGAGTTCATTATTAGGGGCACATTATTAAACTTGACACCGAGCTTGGGACCGATGTACTAGTACTGACTGAGCCAAGAAAAAGCCAATCGTATTTGTTCAGGACCTAAGCGGAGAGTCAATTTTCCATATAATTTATAGGTTAGATTAATTATCACTTCGATTTTTTAGACTAAATTCACAAACAGAACAAAACAAACAACGCTCAAATTACTAACAATGGATGCTCCAGTGGAGCAAACAATTCTTGAAAATTTCACTTGAAGTCCAAACAGTATTTGCGGTTTGTGCTCAGAAAACTACGAAGTGATAGGGACTTGCTCCCGTTTGTCCTTAGAGTTAGTCTATGATTATAGTCCGTTGAAAGTTGTTGGTCTTCTTTAGCATTTCAAGCTTATTGCTTTCACGGTTAGCTTATAGCTTGCTCTCTCAACTTAGTGTTCTAGATGCACTTCCACAGTTATTAATTGGGGAGCTTTCGATGCCAGAGTACCATTTTTGCATTAGTATCACATTATGCCCAGGGAGTC